>CAJHQP010010543.1:0-18254 GCA_905132765.1 Moricandia arvensis
CTAACTCGGTTCAAACAGGTATGGATAATCTTCTTTATCTTCAAACTTCAATGGTCGTACATAGAAAAATAATCATGTGAACTCAGGTGGAAATGATTTAAAGGCTCTTCTACTACCTTTAAGACAACATCTTTGCTAATTCCACACAAGTTTCACAGTACAACTGTAAACAGATCAGTAACTATTACCTCAATATGAGTAAGCCTTCTCCTTGCACTGATCTTACCATAATTCATATTTCTGGTACCTGCACAAGGGCCTTGCCAAGGCAGATTACGTAGAGAAATCGAAGGTAAGGAGGTAAATATATCAAATGGAAGCAAATAGAAAATATTGGTTGAAGTATGGATGAAAACATGGTGATTGTGCAAGAATCGGAGTGAACTCGATGCTTAATTCTATTCTAATCTGCTTTGGAGGCTGCTCCTAAGTAGTTTTAGGATTATAAGCATTGAATCGTATTAGACATATATGATTAAGATTCTCTCAATTTGTATATCTTGTTACTTTTTAGTTTGGTGAGAAGAGTATGGTTCTTTTGTGAATGCAAATACTGTGTACCTCAAACAATTATGAAGGTCATCTTTGAACAAAGAACATGAAGGTAAGACATTACCTCTTGGTACCGCACCCCTTTAAAGCAGCAAACAAATCTCAACCTCTGCAAAATGCTCTTCCACAGTAACCTCTCTTGATAAAGAGAAACCATCTGGTGTATCCAATAATGATTAACCTTGGTCTAGAGTAGTAGCCTCATGTGTAATGTTTTTTTTTCGAAACTACATAGTTTTTGCTACTTTGTCTGGATGTTTTGAAACTTCGATTATGAGTTCTTTTCTATTTCCTAGCTATGTTGGTCTATCTCCATCCTCTCCGATCTCGTTTCTATAGTCTGTGATTTTCCTCCTGTGTAGTCTTCCGCTGGAAATCCATGTAATTTTCTGCTAGTGCAGTTTGGTCAGACCCACAACCGTACTAAAACACCTCAATCATCTAGTATGAAGACATAAGATAAAAAACAACACATGAAGAAGCTAGTAGTGATACCAATGATTAATCGAGGGATAATGATAAGCCATTAAAAAGCATATCAGGTTAGATAAAGGGTATTTTTAGGAATAACAGGTTTTTTCTTTTTTCAGTTTGATTTGTGGACTTGATTCTCGATTGCCATTGTTGCAAGAAACCAGAGTACATGGAAGCCAAAAAGAGAAAATTAGTATCAATATATACTAAACTAAAAGGGGAATAATATAAATGTCTAGGCTATCCACGTCAGCTTGAAAAATCCACCTATCATGAGGTTGCGTTTTGCCACATCATACCCATTTATCTTTCAAAACCTAATGTAAAATTTTAGTCGCCGTCTACGATTCTACCACTTTCTCTTCATCGTTTTGAATACCTGCGTTTATGCTCTTTAATTCTCTATTATGAACGATGATTTCGTTCCAACTCCCTGTTTAAGATTTAATTGAACGATTATGTATAAACTCCATTCAACAACAATCGATGATGGTATCCATCGACGATGATGCTATCTCTTGATGGACAAATGCAAATCGGACATAGAAAATCTTCACCATAAACTGTACAGCGAAGGAGGTTTACTCATCGACACGAAACTCCTGGTGCGAGCTTCGACATCAGCGACGAGTTCAATGGTTTCGAATCCAGACGACAAATCAAAGGATGAGTCATTGAGTAACAATGTTGGAATTCATGAGTGTTTATCTCATGTCAAGCGAGTATTCAGTGAACTTGTAACTAATTCCCCTTCAACCATACAACAAGAGCTCACCCACACACTTGAAGAGACAACCAATTGGTGGTTGCATCCTCTTACACAGCTTATACTATAACCAAGATCTTAGACAGTAAACTGGTTATGTATGGCAAAGAATCTCTAGTTTGAATCTATCCTTCTGTAGTAACATAACACTTTGAGTTTGTGTACTTAAGATGAAGAAGATTTAGAATAAGTAAGCTAGAGTTTAAAAAAGTAGATAAAGAAGACTTTGATGAGTTTTAAGAGTATTAGGCTACCTAAAGAGAGAAAGATGTAATGCAGCCTCTAAACCATAATGCTTAACTCCTTACATTGTGAATATTGTTTAGACACAAGCAAAGGAGAGAGAGCACACGAAATTAGACTAAGAGAAACGTGTATATTGATTCTGGTAAGTATTACAAGAGATGAAACAACTTTTAAATATGCAATATACAACATTAAACAATTATTAAAACAAGGAAACATAAGCAAATAATTACGTAGGGAGTGAGAATATGTCAAAGGAGATACATCCAAGGTCTGGCTCGTCCAGGAGGAGTAGAAAGGGACAAGAGGAGAGGCACAGTCTCCTGATAGTGACAGGTCTACTCTTGCCCTTATGCACCATATGTGATCTTTCTTGCTACAAAACATATCATTCCTTTTGAATTCAAAATGAGTAGCCTATGTATTCTGGAGCTTAGCAACGTCCCTTAAACCCTCCCACTTCTTTCTTGCCTTACAAGGTAGGTTAGATCAGCTTGGTTACTTGTGGATCAAGTCTGAACGGACCAACTTCCATTTCAAGTCTCTAGAGCATCTTTTCTTCTATTTGCATTCAATCCTTATTGGCTTGCTTCTTTTGGTCATTCACTATTCATTTCAACACTCTCCCTCAAGCTTGACCATAGGAGATCCTTCGGCAAGCTTGAAACTGAGGGTACTTTCCTCATTAAAAACCTAAGTATGGAAACCTCTTGGGAAAAAAACCATACTTAGGGAATAAGAGTGAAACTACCCTCAACCCAGGGATTGGCCAATGGGGTTTTGAGTTTTATGATCAGGTTTGAAGACTCATAAACCTTGGATTATGGCCTTACTTCAATGGCATGCAGGCACCAATGCATTCCTTGCTTTACACTCAAACTGCTTGGAACTCTCCATGTGGCTGGTTCTTTGTCTTTTCTCCTTTCTTCTGACATCCTGCCATCATCAAAGTGTTTGATCCAGGACCAGACTCTTCTCATGAGCTCCAAGTACCCAATTCAAACAATGCACACACACTTGCACCAATTCTCAAGGGTCAAACTTATTCAAATAAGAATAAATATAGTTTTAGGTATTTCCCTTGCATAAGAAGATGGACATTGGCTTCTCATATTAACATCCCTCCTCAAGCATGACCTGAGAATGAGAGTATATGGTCAAGCTTGGAAGATGAGAGTCAATGATGATTACCAATGCCTTGAGACCACATACCTCTTGGATTGAATTGTGGCTTTTTCTCTTGAGTATACTTCCTGTCCACCCTCTTGGCATCAGGTAAGTCACTTCTGAGCAATCTCTACAATGCTCCATTCATCCTCTCAACCATCTTGGGAGTTAATGGACACAATCAGTGTCCAAAGTTCTGATAAGCAGTGTGCAATCTCCATGATCAGGAATATGTATCTTGTGCAAGCTCTGATCAACATGGAAAACCTGTCATACCAACACTAAGACAAGCATCAGTAGACAACAAGAGATCAGAACATGGGTTTTAACCAAGTGATCTTTAAAAACACGTTTCACACAAGCAATGGACATATATATAAATGATTCTATCCTATAATCCTAGCAACAGTCTTCGGATCCTAATCAACAAGACTAAGCATTCAGGCAACAACACAATCAATTTTTCTAACTATAGAAGCAAGAATTTTCTTTCAAGACAATTTAACAACCTTAGGCATATTCTAAACAAGATTGTGAGAATAGATATACCAAAGTGTATAAGTAACCAGAGAATAAGTAGAGAGTAGAGAATGATGTAACGAGAGTATTAGTAGTCAGTGAATGGGAGAATGATGGAGAATAAGTAACCTGAGAATCAGAGAATAGAAAATAGAGAATTTCTCAAGAGTTCTAATGGACAAAGTTTTGCTTTGTTTTCTTGAGTTTTGCATAAACATTAATAGCCAGGAGCATCCAATACTCAGCAAGAGTTTAGTGCTTTAGTAGCTGAAACACAATGGAACATTGGACAATCAATTTATCCACTGATCTTAGACATGTGCCACTAAATAACTCATGAATTGATGTTTTCCAAGGCTTGCAACAAGAGAACCATCAGAATAACACATGAACAAGTGTTTTATGTGGCTTAGACAACAATGAAACCAATGGATCAAAACAGTTTGTCCACTGGTCAAAGAGATGCTCCATTAAGAGAAAGTTATTATTAAATGGATAAAGCATAATGGTGAAACATTTTTGAAATCTTTCTCTTCCTCAAGCTTGATTCAAGATACTAACAAGTACACACCAAAGTAACATTATATCAGAGTGAAAGAGAAATGATTTATTAAAAAGGAGAAAAAGAGGTGAGATTGATCCTAAAGAAGAGCAACAAAGCTTTGATACCATGTTGGAATTCATGAGTGTTTGTCTCATGTCAAGAGAGTATTCAATTAACTTGTAACTAAATCCCCTTCAACCATACAACAAGAACTCACCCACACACTTGAAGAGACAACTAACTGGTGGTTGAATCCTCTTACACAACCTATACTATAACCAAGATCCTAGACAGTAAACTAGTTATGTATGACAAAGAATCTCTAATTTGAATCTATCCTTATGTAGTAACACAACACTTTGAGTTTGTGTACTTAAGATGAAGAGGATTTATAATCAGTAAGCTAGAGTTTAAGACAATAGGTAAAGAAGACTTTGATGAGTTTTACAATTATTAGGTTGCCTTAAGAGAGAAAGAGGTAAGGCAGCCTCTAAACCATAATTCTTAACTCCTTACATTGTGAATATTGTTTACACAAAAGCAAGGGAGAGAGAGCACACGAAATAAGACTGAGAGAAACTTGTATATTACTTTTGGTAAGTATTACAAGAGATGAAACAACCTCTAAATAGGCAATATACAACATTAAATAATTATTATAAAAATTGAAAACATAAACAAATAATTATGTAGGGAATGAGAACATGCCAAAGGAGATACAGCCAAGGTCTGGCTCGTCCAGGATGAGTAGAAAGGGACATGAGGAGAGGCACAATCTTCTTAGGTTGATAGTGACAGGTCTGCTCTCATCCTTATGCACCACATGTGATCTTTCTTGCTAGATTCAAACGAGATCCTTCCTTTTGAATCCAAACTGAGTAGCCTATATTTTTTGAAGCTTAGCAACGTCCCTTAAGCCTTCTCACCTCTTTTTTGCCTTGAAAGGTAGGTTAGATCAACTTGGTTACTTGTGGACCAAGTCTAAACCGACCAACTTCCATTTCAAATCTCTAGAGCATCTTTTCTTTTATTTGCCGTCAATCCTTAATTGCTTGGTTCCTTTGGTCATTCCTTCTTCATTTCAACAAACAGAAGCAAAGACAAGACAAGAAGGCGAAGCTGTGGATCAGATGAGAGGTTGGTTTAATTGACAAATCAGGTTGGATCTGAAACAAGTATCCGGATTGCAAAAAGAATTTATGCACTTCAGTCATCTACGTGACTGCAAATTTAAACTCATGACGTTCATTTGTATTGTTGATATGATTTTTACGCAGGTGGGATACTGTGAAGCCTTCAAGTGCCTCAGCTTGCAATCAAAAGCAATATCCAGTGGTGGAATCTCAAGGTTAAGGTTATTATTATATATGTGCTTCGTTTTGGATTCTGGTTCTTTAGTTTCCATGTTAAGAGTACCTATAAAGTTAAAAGTGTTTCATGAGTTTTGTTTGTTAATGTTACTATAATTGTAACGACCCGAATACCAAAAAAAGGGAGAGAAAATCAGTATGGTTTGTTTCTAATTTTAATAGATTTCACATATATAAACTAATTAATTTAAAGTTAATTAATTTATTCTATTATTTGTGAAGTGATTTTTAACAATGGAGTTCCCACGTTAAAAGTTAGGATGGTTAATGTCATTTATGCCCTTATTGAATAATATATATATATACATATATTATTCAAAAATAAAAAAAATTAAAATTATTTTTATCAGATTATGATTAAAATTAATAATAATAAGAATTATCTAAAAGCTAAAAATTATTTTAAATAAAAAGATAATTCTGATATATATATATATATAGTGTTGTTATAAAAAAAAATCTTTTAATTAAAAGTTAAAATTAAAAAAACAGAAAACACATAACTATATATTAATCAACTAAAGTTATTAATTTTATATAATTGAGTGAATTATAAGGTTGATTTATTAATAATGAATATAGATTACATAAGAATTTTTACATTAAAACAATTAAATAGAAATATATAAAAAATATCTGTATAGTTTTTAAATGAGTAATGTATATATTAATAATTAATTTTATAAAATGTTTATGTCTGCATGTGCTTTTGTTGTTGAATAGCAGCATATATATATATTATCTCAATCCCCAATGACCTAGCAGTCTCCATCTCGTGTTTGTGTGGAGATACGTTTGTGCTGTCACCACTAAACGATCATATGATGCTCTGCGTACGAGGGAAGCTTCATCCCACCAGCAATGGAGCATTGTTAACGGAGCTATGAAGCATCGCCACAGCTGTCAATGATCCATCGCCTCTCGGTCGCCGTGCATCAGATCCGAGAGGCTTAGATGTGGAGATCAACCACCATTGTATTATGGCTGTCATGTTATTGATCCGAGAGAAGCATGAGACCTGAGGAGAAAACTAGTTAAGACGGAGCCACCATCTCATCACCACCGACCACCGATCCGCACTGCCATGCGTTGTGAGTAGCCGTAGATAGATCCCACGTCGTCAAAGTGTGAGATCCATTAACGTGACCCAAGCCGTGATAGATAAGTGACATTTTCCCTATTCCTTGTGTGGAAAGCTACCTATGTAGCATAAACCTAATCGTATCTTGTGCATGGTGTAATATTATTATTTAGGTGAGACTTATTCATCAAGTAATTCATGCTAAAACTTGGCCGAGTCTTGTTAGGCTAGGCATATCCGGTTATGAACATTTCCAGATCCATTCAAACTTGGCTAAGGTGAGGATCTATTCCGTATATCCCGTACTAGTGTAAAATTCCATCTATCGTAGTTTAGATTTCAAAGCATGATTCGTCTGTTTGAATTGAGTTTGTTTGAGACATGTTTGGTAGTTAGTTGGGTCTAGAGGATTCAACTTTGACTGGATTGTATGATGCTAATTGATGATATATATATATATATAGATATAAAGTAGGGACTATGTGGTGGGTGGGGGTTCGGGGATGCCCGAGCTATCGAGGCAGTTATGGTGGGCGGGGGTTCAAAGACGTATGGACTATCGACACAGATTGTGTGGTGCGTGGTGCAGAGACATTTGCATTCGACGCAGAGGTGGTGGGTGGGGGTACAGAGAAGGACTATACTAACGACGCAGAGTTTATATTTCCTTATGAGGAAATGCGGGGTGTATGGACTAGCTATATGCTATCATTGCATTGCGTGTTTTGTGTGATGCTCTAGACATCGTGTTTGTTCATGTTAGGGCTAAACTTCCATAGTGGGAGTTCTATTTTCTTAGTTAGTGTTTTCCGTGTCTAGTATCACATACCTCACTGAGTGACTCCCCTATTACTCACTCCTTATTTTCCCCTTTCAGGTGAGGTCGATGAGTGGAGGTGGACATGAGGAAGACGACTCTCGTACATGTTATGGGCATTATGAATTTTTTTTGATGTCATTTGGGTTGATGAATGAACATACATTGTTCATGAAGCTTATGAATGATGTATTTTGTGAGTATTTCGACAAGTGTGTGATTGTCTTCATCGATGATATCTTGATATATTCTCGGATCAGAGAGGAGTATGTTGATCATTTTCGGATTGTGTTGGGTAAGCCTGGAGAACACAAATTGTTTGCCAGTTGAATAAGTGTAGCTTTTGGCATAGAAAGATTGGATTTTTGGGTCATGTGGTTTTAGAGGTAGGAGTTGTTGTAGATCAGGAAAAGATCACTGGAATATCAGAGTGGCCTACATCTAAGAGTGCTACAGAGATCCACATTTTCTTGATTTAGTGAGGTACTACAGAAATTTGTCAAGGGTTTTTTTAGTACGCAAAGCCGATGACACGGTTAACAGGCAAGGACGTCAAGTTTGACTGGACATATGCTTATTCGAAGGATTTCACTGAGTTTAAACGGCAGTTGACGAAGACGATAAGTTTTGGTACTTCATAGCCATGCATACCATATGAGGAGGTTTACACGAATGCATCGGGTACTGGTTTGGCATGTGTATTGATGCAGGAAGGCTAGGTCATTGCATATGCATCACGTCAGTTGAGACCTCACAAGGTTAATTATCCTACTCATGACTTGCAGTTGGCAGTAGTTGTATTTTCGCTGAAAATCTGGAGTTCATATTTTGATGCAGGAAGGCTAGGTCATTGCATATGCATCACGTCAGTTGAGACCTCACGAGGTTAATTATCCTACTCATGACTTGCAGTTGACAGCAGTGGTATTTGTGCTGAAAATCTGGAGGTCATATTTATATGGAGAGAAGTGCAGGTTCTCACAGACCACTACTGTCTGAAATATATTTTTACCTAGGCAGACCTAAATTTGAGACAACGTAGGTGGATGGAGTTGTTAGCAGATTTCAAATTGGATATCACTTAACATTCGAGTAAGGCCAATGAGGTGGCTGATGTTTTTAGTAGGCGCATGAGCGATGTTTCAGGAATCAAAGAGGTTCAAGAGCTTACTGGGACACTTGCTAGTCTCAGATTTTATGCAGTTACTTTAGAGGGGGAGGTAGCTGGTCTCGAGGCTTTGGAGCAGCCAGATTTACCATGGAGGATACACAGAGCTCAGGATACTGATAAGGTTTTGTGTAAGTAGATCAAGATCGAAAATATTGGGTACCATACATCTTCGAGCGGGATATACATGTATTAAAACCGATTTTGTGTGCCAGATGATAAGTTGTTAAGGAAGGAGATCTTACAGCAAGCACACACTCACATGCGTGTTTTAGTTGTTTTAGCAGGGTATAAATATCCTAAACAAATCACTATCAAATTAGTCATAGTCTTTAACACACAAATAATACTCTTGCCAAAATATATCAGGTGTAGTACTTAGGGATCGAATCCACACAGATCAATGACACACAATAGATTTCTTATTCCTAAAGATCAAGCTAGGTGAATATATATATATGTTGGCAAACAATCATTTAAGAAAATATTTCTTTTCAAGAAGTAGAGATACAATATGGAAATATGGAAATAACGCATATAACCATCAATGGTTTAAGAGACGGTAAGGCAGGTAGAGATGCTTAAGACTCGACTTACGGAAGCCCATAACGGTCAAAAGGTTATGCAGGTAAGCGCCATAAGGATTTGGAGTTTCATGTGGGCGACCTAGTATACCTGAAAATGAGGACATTTCAGGTAAGATCTAAGACTCGGAAGTTAAAGAAGCTTAAACCGAGAGATATGAGATTGTATTCCACTATGGAGCGGATTGGAGCAGTTGCTCATATATTGTAGTTATCAGTAGAGTTGTTAAAGTTTCATGTGTGTTCCATGTGTCAGTTTGAAGAAAGTCGTGAAAAAGTCTAAGCTTATTTTGGAGCAGCCGCCAAGTGAGATTAGAAAAAAAAAAGTTCTGCACCTACCCAGCCATTAATGATTATTAATCCACAAGTGAAAGAAGTTCAATGGAAGATGACCATGTTGGTCAAAGTTTGTTGAGAGAGAGACATGATCCAAAGGATACCTAAGATACCAAGACTAAGATGTGGATTGACTATCCAAAAATTTTTCAAGATAATATCGAACAGTCGGTTCAGAAGTTGAATTCAAGGCCGAATTCTTTATAACGTGGAGAGAATTATTACGACCTGATTACCAAAAAAAAAAGAGTTGGTATAGTTTGTTTCTAATTTTAATAGATTTCACCTAAACCAATTGTTTTAAAGTAAATTAATTAGCCTTTAACTAAGGGCTTTTGTCGTTGAATAGCAGCATATATAATTATATACTAGGATAGTAAAAGCGCGGAATTACATTTTTTATTATTAACATTTATGTTTGTTCACTAATATGTTTAGACATGGACATTCAGTTTTGGTTTGCTTCCAAATTGTATTTTATTTGATTTTCGGTTTGCTTCCGGATTAGTTTTAGTTTTTGATTTTCGATTTTGTTTAAGAAATATAAAAATCGTTCAGTTATTTATGAATTTAGGCCTTGTTTGGGTTTGTTTTTTCTGTTTGGTTCAGTAACAATTTTAGAAACTTGGTAAAATTTCAAGTTCAATTCGAATGCGTGAGTGGATACAATTTGAGTTTTTAAATTTACATTATGTTTGGATACAATTGGATTTTCAACATTTTATATTTTGTAAATGGAATTTAAAATAAAATTGTACTGTTAATTTGTTAGCAAATATT
The DNA here is from genome assembly GCA_905132765.1 of Moricandia arvensis. NCBI lineage: Eukaryota > Viridiplantae > Streptophyta > Magnoliopsida > Brassicales > Brassicaceae > Moricandia > Moricandia arvensis. The sequence goes on from CAJHQP010010543.1 coordinate 10,405, forward strand.
TAGTGGCGTATTTTTATTTTGAAATGTTTTCAATGTTTGTTTCAAAAAAGAACTAATAAAAATATACAGTATGATCAGTTTCATATAATACCCGACTATTTAATATTTTTGGTCCATTTATAATATTTTTTAAAAAAAACCATTGTCGATGTTATCATTAAAACCAAAAAAATCTATTGATGAAAAGTTGTTATGTAACTTCTTTGATTTAGTTTTATGAAATTATCAGGCATTATTCTTTAGTTAGGATTTAGAAGTTGTTATATTATTTGTTTGATTTTGTTTGATTTGGTAGTTCAAATTTGTTGCTAGGATTTAAAAGTTAGGTTTGATATTAGTTTAATGAGAGAATATTCATAGATAATAAAAGCTGCAACCGATGATAAAAGCTGCAACCAATTCAAGTCATCTTCTTCACATACTGTTACAAATGCTAAAAGCTTGAAGAAGATTCTGAAATATGGACTATTGATGATTCATTGTGAGAAGTTGAGCGGGAGAGAACTTAATCACAAGTTTGTGAATTATAATTGAAAGATCATTAAAATATAATATGACTTGGTCGGAACCTACCCTGAGACATGGACAAACAATGATTCAATATTTCTTGTTGTTTCAATTTTATAGTGATTTAATGTGAGAAGTTGAGCTTTAATGTGAGAAGTTGAGTATTGTCAAGAATCGATAAATAGATGTACATATTAATGTCAGTAGGTGAAGAAAGAAAAAAAAGTTGTTCGTTGTTTAAGTTAAGAATCGTTTATTTAATTAACTGTCAAAGTGTCAATATAGATATCTAAGAACATAATTTTGTTACATAAGATAGTAATATAAGCAAGGTGTATTTATATTTAGTCACAACATTGTTCAATAGGTCCAAAAAACAGTATGCCAAGGTAATTTTCAAATAAAACTCTATTTTAATATAGTAGATATTATCTCATTCCTTAATGACCTAGCCGTCTCCATCTCTTGTTTGTGTGGAGATACGTTTGTGCAGTCACCACTAAACAATCATATAATTCTCTGCGTATGAGGGAAGCTTCATCCCACCAGCAATGAAGCATTGATAACGGAGCTATGAAGCATCGCCATCGCTGTCAATGATCCATCGCCTCTCCTTTATGGTCGCCGTGCATCAGATCCGAGAGGCTTAGATGTGGAGAAGAGGCGGACGTACACGGAGCCACAATGTAACGACACGTCCGGTGCTGATCACCACCATCCATCACCGTAGAGCCACCGCCGGGTTGTCACCGTCTTTGCTTGTCACACCGGAGCCACCATGTAACATTTTGAGGCATAGGCTTGTCGTCAAAGATCAACCACCATTGTATTATGGTAGTCATGTTATTGATCCGAGAGAAGCATGAAACGTTAGGAGAAAACTAGTTAAGACGGAACCACCATCTCTTCACCACCGACCACCGATCCGCACTGCCATGCGTTGTGAGTAGCCGTCAAAGTGTGAAATCCATTAACGTGACCCAAGCCGTGATAGCTAAGTGACCTTTTCCCTATTCCTTGTGTGGCAAGCTACCTATGTTGCATAAACCTAATCGTATCTTGTGCATGGTGTAATCTTATTATTTAGGTGAGACTTATTCAACAGGTAATTCATGCTAAAACTTGGCCGAATCTTGTTAGGCAAGGCATATCCGGTTTTGAACGTTTCCAGATCCATCCAATCTTGGCTAAGGTGGGGGTCTATTTCTTAAATCTCGTACTAGTGTATAATTCCTTCTATTGTAGTTTATATTTCGAAACATGATCTTTGAGACATATTTGATAGTTAGTTCATTTATTGTAAACTGGAACTAGGGGTCTAGAGGATTCAACTTTGATTGGATTATATGATGCTAATTGATGATAAATATATAAATATATAAATATAAATATATAAATATATAAATATATAATATATAAATATAATATATAAATATATAATATATAAATATATATATATATATATATATATATATATAGTAGGGACTATGTGGTGGGTGGGGGTTCGGGGATACCAGAGCTATCGAGGCAGATGTGGTGGGCGGGGATTCAGAGACGTCTGGACTATCGACGCAGATTGTGTGGTGCGTGGTGCAGAGACGTTTGCATTCGACGCAGATGTGGTAGGCGGGGGTACAGAGATAGACTGTACTAGCGATGCAGAGTATATATATCCTTATGAGGAAATGCGGGTGTATGGACTAGCTATATGCTATAATTGCATTGCGTGTTTTGTGTGATGCTCTAGACATCGTGTTTGTTCATGTTATGGCTAAACTTCCATAGTGGGAGTTCTATTTGCTTAGTCACTGTTTTGCGTGTCTAGCATCCATACTTCACTGTGTGACTCTCCTGTTACTCACCTCTCTTTTTTTCCCTTTCAGGTGAGATTGATGAGTGAGAGTGATCGGTATCAGATTAGTGCTTTTGAGTTGTTTTCCTTTGTTTTCTTTTTAGACCTTTCCTAAGGTTTTATCGACATTTATACGGATTTATTTATTATTATTTGAAGTTATAGTGTTTCGAGACGATTTATGAGAATTAATAAATGAAAAATTCAGAGATTATTATTTATTTATTATTTTAGAAAATGCGGGTATTACAATAGCATGGCATATAACTTAGACTTCGAGAGAATGTAACGATCTAAGCATTTATTGTATGCATGCTTTGGCTATTTCATATTATGTGTAATCTAAGCAGTAAGGTACATGTCGTATTTTGATGAGAATCATCCTTGTGCATCTCCATACTTAATAGTGCATTCTAATAAACATATACTTGCATACCTTTGCTTATGGGACATACTCTAGGTGAAATGTTTTTCGGATTGTGGATAATGGGGTTATATTATACGATCCTCTACTCTTTTGTGGCACAAACCTCACATGGTGCTTCATATTCTAGATCAACAAGCATTAAAAAAAAAAAACAGATTTTCCAGCCAGGCAAGCCACCAGTGTTTTATCGCGAGATGATTCTGATGACAATGATCTAGAGGGAGACACAAAAACATCAGATTATGGAAGATCATACTGACTTGAAGCGTCCTAGGAGGTACAAAACTTGATTTTTGTGTCTTAGAACTTTTCTTTATCATTTTGAATCTCGATATATGTAAAGATACTTTCAACATGGAAGTCTTAAGAAATATTTTGAAAATGATCAAAAAACAACATGAATACATAATCAGCAGGGAGTTGGCCCCTTAGGCATAAGGAAAAGCAACTCTGAAGTGAAGTATTGAATCAAGAGTATCTTTTCTGGTGCTCCCTGATTTATGTTTTCTCTGTGGTTTCTTGAGATGTTCAAGGGAAGCAGTGAACTCAATCTGAACATATTTCCAATAACTTGAGTTCGGGATGTGGTGAGATTAAGTGGTCCATACTTGACAAGTATGAGGACATGTCAAAGGATAGCTTGCTGCTTCACCCGTCCCTAATTTCTGCTAGGAAACACGTTCAGAACAACTTCACTAAGATCAAGCGACTGCTCATTGATAGTGGAGATGTTATAGAACTGAAAATAACTTGGGAGGAGGCACATGAACTGCTGCGATTCTTGTTGTATGAACCTTAAAAATAGCTAAGAAGGGTATCCACAAAATTCAAGCTTCAAGTTCGATGCTTTAAGCAAAAGTGAAAATGGATTTCCATATACCTTACGGAGACTTTGCTAAGGGTATAGCAAAGAGAGATAGCTTTAGATCATGTTTATCCCCGGTCTCTTAGGGTGGAGTTCTTAACTTAATTTGATTTTTTTTTTAATAAATTTTGGTTAAAAGACGACTTTTATGTCTCTTATTTAAGAGACGGTTCTTAGGTTTTCTTAGTTAAAAGTTAAGAAACGTCTTTTGGTGTTGGCGTGTGCTTCTCCTAATTCTTATCCTTATCTGAGAACCATAAATGAAATCGGATTAAATCTGAATCGAAACATGAAGCAATAGATGGAGCAGCCATTTTCTCACCTATAACTCGGACTTGGAGTTGAAGGAAGAAAGGAAGTGTTGAGCCGAGAGAGCGAGTCGGTGAAACAACCCAATGAAGAAGTCATCCTCGTTGTCACTGCTATGCTTAAAAGTAAAAAAAATAGAAATATATTCAACAACAATAAATGTTTTTAAAACACTTGTAAACACAAATTAAATTATAGAGCAATTTTAAACACTTTTTAAACGCAAATCAGATGATTAGATCTCCTTCTCCCTTTATTTTTCTATTATTTTGTTTTTGAAATGCATATTGCATGTGTAATGAAACAACCTAATCAAACATATATAATAGAAAAGAATCAAATGTTGGCTTTAGATTTCTTCAAATTATAAAGTTTTTGTTTCTGATAAAGGATACTCAAATTCCAAATTTTGAACTAACCAAATAAAAACCACCACTATAAAGGATGGATGAATAGCAAAGAAAACACAATAAAATTTCAATTTAGAGAATTCTTCAAAAAAAATTTTTTTTGGCTAAATGCTTATTCTTCAAAATTTATGAGCTTCTTAAAACCTTAAATCTGGGTATAGAAAATATAGACAAAAAGTAATAATCATGGTAAAAATTATCCAAAATAAATCTAGATAACATTTGTAGATAATAGTTCCAAATCGAACATTATACCTAATTCTTATTCAACTATAGATTGAATGTATATCAAAATTTTGTTATAAATATTAATCTAATAGAAAATGCTAACAAAATCTTTTGATTACAAATTTGATTATTTATTTTCAAAAGAATACAAAATTTGATTGTTACCTATTGTAAATTTTCTCTTTGTGTGAAGTTCATAAAACTGAAAAAGTGAAGATTTTTTTTTGAAAAAATATCTTAGAAAAAAATATATCGCTTCTATCTCCACTCGTATTTGCTCTGTTAGGTTTTCTTCGATTTGTTTTTAAAATAGTAATATGTATTTATTTAAAAAATATATTTATCCCAAACATAAAATGTCAATCTTAAATTATTTCTAACTTCAAGTTTTAATTAAATTATGCCAAAATGTCTTATCACATGTAAGAAAGTATTATTTTCAAAAACTAAAAGATATATTTTCAAATTCTAAATCATAAATAATATATTTTCAAATTATCTCAATTTATTTGTGTAATAGTTATTAATTTTTCATAACATGTTCCAATATATTAGGTTGTCCGCATCTATGATCTTTGGTGATCCCGTAATTCTGTTTAATTAAGTGTGGGATCTGATCAATTTGGGAATGAAGACATATGTGATGTTATTAGTTGTCCATTGCATTATTCTGTTTTGTATATACTTAATCGATATAAGTATATAACTTAGAGTTGTGTTACCAAAAAAACGTATAACTTAGAGAAAAATAAATACAAAAAACTTAGAGAAAATAGAAACTACTCTAAATCTGTTAGGAATTATCTTCTAATAACAATGTGTTATAAAAAACCAATATGCAAAATATGTTTTTTTGTCAAAATATACAATATATGTTATCTCCCCCAAAAGTTATGTTAAAACTCATTCAAAATTGATAATTGACACGTATAATATTTTTCACAGCATATTGGAATTACTAAATTTGCAACTGCAGTTTAGGAATATCATGAATTGTAGTGAATCCACATCATTAACCAAGTTATATTTCTTTACTTTTTTTATTTATATTTTATAATTTATATGTATATCTTTATAAAACTTCGCCTAGCCACAAACTATATATTTATTAAAAAGTAAACCGGTATGACTGTTTCTGCTTGGACTCTTTACAACAAATTGAATCAGAGGCTTCCTCCCACCGCCATGGGAAAGGTGTAACACCCATGTTCCGAGGATCGAAGCTTGGACGATCTGAGGACTGACTGGCTGGACTGTGAGACATACTAGATGGGTTGGATGATGCTAGAAAGAGCTGGCCAATGGACTTTTCATGGGTGGATATTAGCTATTGATGTCCGAATAGTAGATAGAGTGACCCATAGTCTGGATAAAGCTAGGATCGGATCTGTTTGGAGCCAATCAAAGCTCGGTCAGTCGTTCTTACGCTTGGATTATGGCTAAGTAGCTCTGTTTGCAAATTTGTGAACTGTTCGGACAGCTCAAGAAAATATTCAGACAAAGTGGAATTTTCGGAGAGCAATGGTCGGATCCAGACAAGTGTTGTCGGATTCGGATAGGGCGGTTGAGCTGGTCGGCTGGACAGCGATGGTCGGAAATCAGACAAAATGGTTGAGAATGTCCGAACTGAGCTGATTGAGCTGATTAAGGTAGTAATGGTCTGATTCAGACAATTTTGGTTGGATTCAGACAAGGTTGGTAGGATTTCAGACATGATTGGTCCGATTAAGACAAAGCGGTTGGACATGTCGGGTGGGACAGTCCACTTCAGCTCGTTTCTACGCCTAAGTATTTTGGCGGGAGTAGTTATTGGACGAAAAGGTGAAAAATCGCGCTAGGAAGGCAAAAGTGCGCGGGGTGACGGTTACACTTTCTGGCCGAAGGGAAAACCGCGGAAACGGTTACTTAGACGGTTTTGCGGGTGTAAACTGCCCAAATGCTCATTTAATCGTCTTCTTAAGCAGATTTTCTCCATTATTCTTCACAAAAACTTTTAAGCAACCAGAGAGATTAAAGTGCGATCAAGAGGGAAATTTTGAGTTTTGGCCAAATCGATCAATTCCGAGTCCAGTACGTTTGTCCGTTGGGTGATTTTGACTGTTCGAGTATTCGTAAGTCCGAGAAGAACTGCGCAAGAGGTGTCAGAAAGGCTGAATCAAACCGTATCATACCGACTCTAAAGAGAATGGTGAGTGCACGAGCGTAGTCTAAGTATTGAATCGTAGTTTGATTGATAGGAGACTGTTTTGTACTGATTGCTTATCTTAATATGAATTATCTGCTTGTTCTGGCTTGAATTGAGTAGTCGATTCCTTCCATTGATCTGTCTGCATCAGATCATGCGCATAGAGCCTTTTGGCCTGCTATGGCTTGATTGATTTGAAGGCACTTTGGCTTGGGATGGCTATGTCGATCGAGTAACTGACTGATGATAAGCATGTCCGATTATCTGATTGACTGTATAGACTCGATTGCTTTACTTTGGCTAAGTGGGACGGGATGACCGCTCTCACTAAGCATTATGTTGCTTATGCCTCCTTTGTTTGGATGCAGATCAGGATCAGACCCGAAAGGGTAAAGACATAGCTTGACCATGGTACCAAGGCAGGAAGGAAGGATGGTGGATTTTGGTAGATATAGGACGAGTTTACTTGTAATAGCTTATTAGCAGTCTCACTTGTTAACTCGAACCTCTGTTTATCTATCTAAATCTTATTTTGCTTGTTGACTTGTCTGAAAACGAACTGAAAATGCCAAAAATAATTCTAAGTAAGAAAAGTTGGAAACTGGCCCAAGTCTAACCGAGGAAGTCGGTTCAGACTCGTACTGATGGTACGGAAAAATGGGTCGGTCCCTTCAAGTGGTATCAGAGCGGAGTTCGGTTCTAGGACAATCCAAGTATAGTGGGTAGTGGGTTGAATCCATCCTTCCAAGGCTGATGTCTCGCGGTAGTTCTGATTGAACTTAAGTTAGTCAAACCTGTGATCTGAATGCAGATGGCAAAGAGTAACCGAAAAGCAAGGAGAAATGTGGGTGAGACTGGTGAATCATTCGGAAACAATGTTGCCCGAAATGTTGGGAATGAAGAAGTTGGGAATTCTGCTAATGCAACGAATGTGAATGCAGCTGCTGGGGCTGCTGCGGATCCTGGTGGAATGGAGGCTGTTCTAGCTATGTTAGGCCAAGTCTTTGCAAGACTTCATGTGGTCGCAGTTCCACCAGTGAACCCACCTGTTGTGAAGGAAGTCGAGG
>CAJHQP010010544.1:0-18246 GCA_905132765.1 Moricandia arvensis
ATATCTTAAAATAATGCTTTTTATATTACGCGAAATAATTATATGACTTGGGAAATGGGTGCAAAAGATGCACCTGAGAGGAAAAATGCTTTTAGAAACCATCGATAATTCAAAAAAGGTGTCGGATGAGAAAAAGGCTAAAGCCATGATATTTTTACTAAAACACATACATGATGGTTTAAAATATGAATATATTACGAAATAGGATATGGGGACCTCTGGCAATCATTAAAAGAGAGGTTCGATCACAAGAAATATGTTATCTTACAGAAAGTTAAACACGAGTGGATCCATCTCTGGTTTCAGGACTACAAAATGTTCATAATTACATCTAGGATGATGTGATGTGGAGAGAAAATAAGTGATTAAGATATGATTGAAAAAACTCTCTCCACGCTCCATCCTGGAAATGTAGTCATGCAGCAACAGTACCAGGCGAATGGGTATACCCATTACTCGTAGTTGATGCAAGTCCTATTTGTAGCATAGCAGAATAATCAACTTGTGACTTTAAACCACCATGCTCATCCTGCTGGATCTGTTCGATTCCCCGAAGCGAATGTTGCATCATCCTGTTATGATAATTGGAGAGGACGAGGATGTAGACGTGGTGGAAACCGTTATCATATGGTCATGGAATAGGATGCGAAAGAAGATTTTGTCAGTATGATGAAAGAAATAATAATAATTTCCACAAAAATGAAAGGGTCAAGATGATAAAAGGCAAACAGAAAAAGTTTGCTGCAGATGAAGCATGAAAGGACATTGGGTACGTGGTTATCGTACACTAAAACATTTATCCGATCTGTATAGAGAATCCCAAAACTAAAAAAAGATAAAGGAAGTGAAAAAAAAACTTCATTTCCTATGAACCCGAGCCATCCTTTCATAGGTTAAATGATGATACTCGTCTTAACGTGTCAGATTTTCTTATTGGTCCAGAAAATATCGATGAGTAATAAAATCGATGTGAAATAATGTTTACTGTATTATAGTATCAATATATTTTGTTGTAATATATATGTTATGTTTTATGTTTTATGTTTATGTTAATATATGTTTTATCAATATTAAATTCAGAAAATACCAGAATTTGAGACTATAGATGGAGATATGTGTTTGGCAGATAGTTCGTCAACGCACAAGATAATTAAAGAAGAAAATATTTCTCCAGTCTCAAAACAAAAGATTACGCTAGAAGCATAAGTACAATATCTGGTAGCGCAAAGTTTATTAAGGGCTCTGGAAGAGTCGGTTTTTCAATGCCAAGGGGGAGGAAATTTAAAATAAGTAATGCATTATAATCCCTCGAGTCTCATAGAAATTTGTTAAGTTTTAAGGATATCCAGATAAATGAATATCATATTGAGACTATGAGTAAAAATGACATTGAATATATTTGCATTAAGTCCGAGAGGAAACATATATTGGAAGAGTTAAAAAATGTTATTCTCTGGACTATATTGTACGAAAACAAACATGATTGATTCCTATCTCATAGTAAACATGAAGTTTACTAATACATTTAAAGTCTAGCATGAGAGGTTTTCTCCAACTCTAATCTCAGGTTTTTATAGAACTTCATGGTTCAATCATGATGAGAAAATAGTGTAAAATTTGAATCGCCATCAATTGAAAAACGAGAGAATTTTGAAATAAACGAGTTTACATGTAATCCATGTTCTCAAGGAAAAATTATCACTCAGCCATCACCATCAAAAGTTGGGCATGAACCACCAATGTTTTTGGAAAGAATACATGGTGATATATGTGCGCCGATCCACCCATCGTGCGGGCCGTTTAAGTATTTCATGGTATTGATTGGCGCATCAGTAGATGGTCAAATGTGTATCTTTTGACGATACGAAATATTGTTTTTGAAAAGTTCATTGCCCAAATAATGAGGGTGAGAAAGCATTTCTCAGGATATGCCATTAAGAAAATAAGGCTTAATAATGTTGGTGAATTCACATCGCAAGCCTTTAATAATTATTCATATCAGTGGAGATTGATGTAGAGCATCTAGTTCCCCATGTTCATACACAAAATGGCATGGCCGAGTCATTGATAAAACGTTGCAACTGATTGCAAGACCGTTGATATTGAGAACAAAGCCTCCCAATTCCATTATCGGTTAATGCTATATTGCATGCAGATGAATTGATTCGGTTAAGACCGAGTGCATATCATAAGTACTCCCATTACAATTGGCATCTTGGCATGAACCAGATGTATCCCATCTTCGTGTTTTTGGGTGTGCGGTTTATGTTTCGATAGCTCCACCACAAAAAACAAAAATGGGTCCACAAAGGAGATTGGGAATATATGTGAGCTATAGGGGAGATTGGGAATATATGTGAGCTATAGGTCACCAAGCATAATAAGATATCTTGAACCGGTAGCTGGTGATATTTTTACGACACTGTTTTACGATTGCCATTTTAATGATGAAGAATTTCCAGCGTTAGGGGGAAGAATTAGAAAATTCTTAAAGAGATTACTTGGTGTACATCGTCACTGTAACACCTTCAACCCCCCTACGAATCAAAGAGAACTGGAAGTTCAAAAAGTTATGCATTTACATAATTTGACAAACCATTTACCAAAATGCGTTCACAGATACGAGAAGAGTGTGACAAAATCACATATGCCTGCTGAAAATGTTTCATCAAGAGTTGTTGTTTATGAAATACAAACCGATGGAAACACAATGAATGAACCTAGGGTTCAATTAAAGAGGGGGAGACCAGTGGGTTCTAAAGATAATATTTCCCAAAAGACAAAGAAATTGGTTGAGCCAAATGAAAATGTTCCAGAAGAATCTGATACTGAAAAATATCAAAAAGAAGGCATAAATGAAAAGGTTCAAGAATAACAAAATAAAGATAATGATCCAGATGACGAGAAGGAAACAGAAAATTATGATATTTCCATCAACTACGCCAGAGATAAAAAATTATAGATAAGGAATAAGGTAAAAGATGTTGATGGAATGTTCTCATATTCTGTGTCCAAAGAAAGAGATCACGAAAGTGATGATCAATTCCAAGGTCCATATTGAAAAATATGAAAAGACATGATTGGGAGATGTGGAAGATGATGATACAAATTGAGTTACTCTCCCTGATTAAAAGGAATGCCTTTGGACTTATAGTCATAACGCCTGAGAATGTAAATCATGTTGGGAACAATTGGGTATTTGTGAGAAAAGTAAATGAAAAGAATGAAATAACACAATATAAATCCCGATTAGTTGCCCAAGGGCTTTCTCAGAGACCGAGAATTGATTTTGAAGAAATGTATTCCCCGGTAATGGATGCAATTACGTTTAGATTTTGATTAGCCTAGCGGCATCGAAACATCTTGAAATGCATCTTGTGGACATTGTGACTGTATATTTGTATGGATCATTGGATAATGATATATATATATATGGAACTCTCTGAATGATTGGAAATGCCAAAAGCATTGAAAGCAAAATCTAGGGAGGTATTTTCTGCCAAGTTACAATGATCATTTTACGGATTAAAGCAATTCAGACGCATGTGGTACAATCGCTTAAGAGAATATTTATTAAATAAAAAGATATGTGAATAATATGATATGTCCATGCGTTTTAGTTAAGGAATTGTCATTTGACTTTGTGATCATTGTTGTATATGTAGATGACTTGTACATTATTGGAACTCGAAAGGAGGTTGATGATGCACGAACTCATATGAAAGAAGAGTTTGAAATGAAAGATCTCGGCAAAATAAATTTTTTTCTTGGGCTCCACATAAAATATTTCCGGAAAGGAATATTTGTGCATCAGTCAGATTATACGAAAAAGATATTGAAACACTTTTATATGGACAAATAGATTCCTTTGAGTACTTCAATGATTAATAGATCTCTCGATGCTGAGAGAGATCCTTTTAGTCCCTGTGAAGATAGCTAAGAAATATTAGGTCCAGAAGTACCTTATATGAGTTCTATCGGTGGGCTTCTATATCTTAAAAATTATACTGGACCTGATATTGCTTTTGCTATTAACCTGCTTGCAAGATATAGTTCTTCTCATACTCGCAGGCATTGAAACGGAATAAAGCATATACTCTGTTACCTTCAAGGTACAATTGACTTAGGCTTAATTTATTTTATAAAACCCGAGTTTGGTATGGTTGTTTTTGCAAATGCATGATACTTATCAGATCCTCATAAAGCTCGGTCGCAACCGGCTATGTTTTTACAATTGGTGGAACCACGATCTCTTGGCTTTCCCAAAAGAAACTCTGGTTGCAACTTCATCAAATCATGCAGAGACTATTTCGCTTCATGAACCATGTTTGAAATGTGGATGGTTTAGGTCAATAAGTCATCACATAAAAGATGCAAGTGAAATAGTTAACAAGAAAGAACCGACGAAAATATTTGAAGATAATTCGACTTGTGTCGCTCAACTCAAAGAAGGTTATATCAAGAGAGACAGGACCAAACATATTCTTACAAGATTTTTCTCATACATACGAAAGCTATAGAAAAATCAAGAAGTGGATATTGAGTATATACGGTCATGAGACAATCCATTTGACTTGTTCACCAGGGCTCTTCCCATTACAATATTCCGAAAACACGTCTACGGTATTGGATTGCGGTATTTACATGACTTATAAAGAAATAGTTATGTCCATTATTCTTCGAGGTAGATTGCGTCACTATACTTTTTTCTCTTTATCATGATTTTTATCCCAAATAGTTTTTCTATGACTAGGTTTTTAACGAGGCAATATGTAATACAAGATGAATAATCAAATGAAAATATTAGAAATAATGATTATTCATCATGTGGGACACATGTCACAACAGTGGCTATCCTCATCACTTACCCACATGTCCTCATCTCTCCTTAGTCATTTATTACTACTTTACACTTTTCTTATTATGTTTAAAGACAACATGACTAAGACATTTCTGGTTATACTATAAATAGTTCTGTCTCTCTAGTTACACAACACACACACACATACAGACATTCCACTCTCTCTCTCTCTCTCTCACGTCCCACCATCTCTCTTTTACTTTGTTTTATTATAACCATAAAACTATACAATAAATAAATACTATCTCATTTTCTATTTCACAACAATAATATATTTAACAAAGCATTATATAATGATTATATTTATGTTCTTTTGGCATGTGTAAAACAGATACATAAAAAGATGAAGCATATATCTCGGTTTGAAGTGATAACTATTTTTATTTGGTTAATTATGCTATTACAAACTATAAGAAATATTACATACACGATATTAATCTTATGAGGATTCACGTCTTACTTCATCACTATGAATCACCCTATGAAATTTATTCATGACGGTACTCCTTGCGCCTTGCTGAAGATCTTTTGTAAGTTTTTTTCCAATTTTTTGCATAGTTCGCCTTTTCCAGGAATTGAAACTCAGATATCTTTGTGTAGAAATTATGTTGCCTGAGATTCGAACCACGGGTTTGGGTGTAGAAACATTTGAACATTGGCCACTATGGTTGTGCTTCCACCAAAGTGATAACTTTAGAAGAAGATTCTTTTAAATCATCAGTGTATCATTCGGTACAGACCCGATTAACTAATTATTAGGGGCGTTACAAAATAAAGGTGGTTGTGTGTTTAGCTTGTTGGCATTTTTGTAAATTTTCTAGTAAAAAGAGTTTTTAATTTATGTTTATAAAAAACTTTGTGGAAGTGACCTTCAGTACTAAATACAATACTACTACTTAAAAATGTTTCTCTTTTTTCCAAGAGTTCAATTAAACAAAAATTTATTGTTATGATATTATTAGTTAAATAACAACTTACATAAAATAAGAATTTTAAATCTTATTTTATAGAATGGTCTAAATAAAAAATCAAACATGAAATAAATTATTATTTCTATTTTAATAGATAAATATTTTATGTTTGAAAGAGAAATGAATATTTTTTAAAAAAAATCTAATTTAAAATATTTTTAGAATTTAGTTTCGAAAATTAATCAATTTAAATGTATTGCCAGTAAAAAAATAATTTTTATATAATTTTAATTTCTGTTGATAAATAAAAACAAATTAAATTTAAATTATAATTATAGTTTATTATAATTAGAATTTTAATTAATTTTTTATCGGAAACTTTTTTAAAAATCCTTCCAAAAATATTTTTTTAGATTTAAAACAAATGATTGTATCCAAAATAATAAATAAATATATTGGAAGATGTTGTAATTAAATTATTTAAAATTTGATACTTTCTAAGAAAAGTCAAATAAAAATCACACATGAAATAAGTCATCTTATTTTTAATGGTATAGATGGAAAACATCACTAGAAAGTTTAGTGGTGAATCCACGACTTAATAACTAGCATCATATATACATGGTATCTTATTTCTTTTGGAATTTCTTATTAAATAGTGGATCTTTTCATTAAAATTTAAGTATAAATATAATAAATAAATGATGAAATAAATTCCTTTTTATTCAAAGTCTTATATGATATCCAAAATGGGTGATTTTTTTTTGATAACCATATTAAGAGATAATATTCACCAAATGACCATATAATAAAATGAAGTTCGGATGTGACCATTTTGTATAAAAATGGACTAAAGGCTTCTTCTTTGCGTGTAACGTATATAAAGAGTGAAAATTATACTACACTATATATATTACAAAAATATTATAACAATTGATTACTATTGTTGGTACATGATAATGAAAAAAAAAAGAAAGATACAATGGAAGGGATGAGGGAACAAGGGATGGTGACAGTGGTGTAGAAAATGACGATAGTTATGGTGAAAATGGGTAATAGTTGTGACGTTAATGTTACATGTAGGATAACAACAAACACAATATATATTATGTTACAAATCTAGTATGTATTTTTAAATAGAAAAGAATAAAAACATTAAATTATTCATCTTCACCAATCATGTTTACTAATTGATGCAGCAGAAAAGAATGTATCAAACAAATGTAAGGAAAAAAAGATGGATATGATGCAATAGCCAATTGTAGTGATGAATATTACAGCTGAAAGAGATCGAGGAGGAAAAAGAGGTGGAGTGAAGAAGGAAAAAATAAAATGAAAAATAAAAGTAAAGAAGATGAAGATGAAGAGGAGAAGGCGTGAAAAAGATGAGGAGTAGAAAGACAAAAAGAAAGAAGGAAACAAAAACAGAAGATGAACAAAAAGAAAGGGAGAATGAAAAAAAATAGTAGGAAGAAAAAATGTTATTCTATAAAAGTAATATAGATAAGAATTAGAGAATTATTGTTAAGAAAAAATATCTATACTGTGAAAAAATTATGTCCATTTAACTTTATTTTTAAAATATAGTAATGCAAAAAAAATGTATGTTTTTAATACATTTGCTTGATTTAATTATATATATATATATATAAAGTTATATTTGAAATAAATTGAGATGGGAAACATAAAAAAACAAAGAAGAAAGAAAAAGAAAAGAAAAGGAAAATTAGCATGGATAACCAAAACAAAAACTAAAATTAGCAAAATAACCATAAGAGAGTAGGTCTATGATATTGTGTGTATAATATGTATACTAGATTTTGATCCGCGCACCCGCGCGGGTATCGTTTTGATTTATAATATCAAATATTTTAAGCAATTTGATTGATATAAATGTATATATGTAACATGTAAATATTGTATTCTATGTGAATAAACAAATCAAAATTTAAAATTACGTAAGTTACTTTTATTAATTATTTGTCGTGTAAATGAATATAGACATTGTATTTGTTTTTTATATCTAACCAATTAAAATGAATATTAATGTTTATCAAAAAATATAGTGAATATTAATATTGATCAGAAAATAATGAATATAAATATGTTTTTAATTCATAAAAATTTTATGGAAACTTTTCACGATTTTTTTGGTAAATATGTTAAAATTATAATGAGAAATTATTTACATTATTTATTTGTTTTATTAGTTCTATTATAGCTGAATAGATAATATGTATATGAGAAAAAATCTACTTTAATATTTTCAAAACTAAGTTAAGGATATATATTTATATATTTCAAAGTTTTATACTCAAAGCATTAGAATATCAAATAAAAAAAATTGTTTCAAAATATATGTATAATATTTTAAAATTAGTTTTATAGGATATATATATATATATATATAATTAGAACACATTAATCCACACATGGGCCTTCACTTGTAGGTGATAAAAATGACTAAACTTAGTAATTAACAAATCAAATGCCTAATTAACCCGTACTCTTCCAAGATTGGTAAAAAAAAACTCTTCGAAAAAATCTTTGTAGTTTTTTTTGTTGAGGTTTACCATTCAAAATTTTTAATCCTTTTTTAGAAGTGATCTTAGATACAGTCACTTGAAATTTTGTTTATTGTTATAGAAAAATCACTGCCAAAGGAATATTTGATTGTGATTCCTTTTGCATGAAGCATAGATTTTCTCGCCCCCTACAAAATTCATGCCAATTGGTAGTTTTTGTTGAACACCATACATGTGATTTCTTTTGCAAGAATCACTCTATAAAATATGTTTTTGTTATTAGTTTAGATCAACTGAAATAGATTAAAATATCTGTTTGTGTTTTCGAAACTTACATATTCATCAAAAAGAACCACTTGAAGAGTCTCTCCTCTGAATGAAGTGTTTTGTTGCGAGGAATAAATCAATTTGACTTGAGATCTCCGTTTAGTTTTAAATAATTTCAAGTTTTTGAGAGTTTGAAACTTGCATTGGTCGACATTGTTTTTTTTCTCTGATCCTCGATGTAATATGAAGAATATATATATAATTTGGTAAAATATTTACGGTAGAGAAAACAGAATCCTAATTGTTTGAAAACTTGATCTGCGGGTTGTAAAATAGGAATATACTAAATGTTAGGAATATTTTAAAATTAGTATGAATTTCAAATCACGCTAATCATGATTAGATTTTTTATCACATAATGGTAAGCATTTTCAAGTTAGGAATATACCAAAGATTTTGCAATATATCTATCATAATAACCTGTGATTAGCAAGTATATATATTTTTGTTATTAATGTGATCTTTTAATTTAAGGAATTGTTATGTTAAGTTAGTAAAATTGTCAATGATTTAAGGAATAGTTAGTTGATAACAGTTTTGAATATTACCATATTGATATGATAATTGAATTGATAAGCTCTACACGTTGATATCTTTATTTTAATGCTATGTGCAAGTAAATTGTTAGAAAATCCATAATAATTAATTTTCTGTTTGAAATAGAATAAAATAAAGAATCTTTGAATCCTATTTATTTACAATTAATATATACTAAACCGAATGGAATGGTTTTAAAATGGCATCTAATTCATGTAATAAATCTGATCTGGTTTATTGGTGTTAATTCTGGTTAGTAATATTAATTCAATTAGATTGGCAGTTGATGTAAGATTCTCGGTTTACTAATTTATTTAAACCATTTTTCATGCAGATATTGGGATTTTCCACGAATGATGTAGTCCATTTAATGGTTAGAGACACAGAATGCAATTATTGGGTTAAACAAATGTTAATGGGCTGGTTGATTCCTTTTGTCAATATGGCGTGAAAGCCTTTTCTAAACATTAGTGAATGTGTAGAGTTAATTCGAGTGGCAATAATTGTAAATATTATGATGAAGTCAGGGTTATTTTTAATTTGTACTTCAGTTTTAATAGTTTAGATATTACCAAAAAATCATTCACTCATTTTTTCTCTTATGTTCTTTTATTTTTTTTCTCTTCTTTTGTTTCTTCTCTTCCTACGAGCTATACCATAATTTGAGGTTTTCATCTATACAATTGATTCATCAATCTATTGTGTTCCATGGTTTTAGATGATTCATCGGTTACTTCAAAATGGCGAAAAAGCGAAGATAGTATAATCAAGTTGAAAAGGTAAATGTGTATGCAATATAAATTCTCGAGATTGTAAAATCATATTGGTAATTGACTTTCTTGTTTGTGGTACTGCGGATTCAAAGAAGAAGAAACAAACATCAAGTTGAATTGGAGAAGATGAACAGTGATGTGTTGTATTATGGTCTATTCTATATTTTCTAACTTTTGGAAAATAGAAGATGAACAGTGATGTGTTGTAGTATAGTCTATTCTATATTTTCTAACTTTTGGAAAATAGAATAGAATCAAAATACGGCTAGTAACACAAATTGTTCTTCAAAATATGATTAGCAAAGACACAACTTTAGTGATCTTATTTATGTGGAGTTTGTATTCCTTTACATTTTAAGCGTTGATGTATTATGTACATAAGTTGTTAATGAGAATATTGACAGTACAACGGAGCAGTCTATTCTATACAACAACTATAGTATAGTCAATTTGTGGTAGTTTATGTTTTCTCATCCCTCCATTGTAAATTTTCTATATTTTAGCTTAACTTTTATAATAGAATATCATTTTAGGCGTCAATGTTTATTAACTACATTTTAATGGAATCTTAGTTTTTATGTGGTTGGTAATGGGAACATTGACAATACGACGGAGCAGTCTATTCTATACAACAACTATAGTATAGTCAACTTGTGGCAGTTAATGTTTTCACATTCCTCCATTGTAAATTTTCTATATTTTAGTTTACCTTTTATGATTGAATATCATTTTAGGCTTCAATGTTTATTAACTACATTTATATAGTATTGTTATGCATACTTAATTTAGCAATGCCAGTTCATGATTTGCTTTTATTCCATGTACTTGATTGCAACACGTCATGTGAAACATATGAGAAAGTCGAAGCAGCCTTAACCTGTCTCTCACTTTTGTTGTCTTGTCTGATTCAATGCAGTTGTGGACCACATTCGACCTCAATCTTCATGCCATGCCTCTGAATATCTATCCAGCTGTTGAACCTTTTGATTCTCTGTGAAATAACATGTTTGCCTATATAAACTCATTTCTCTTTTAAATTGTACTAACTTTTTTCTTTGACTAGGGTTATCTTATGTCGCTTATGTGATCTTGCTTTAGTTGTACGCAACCTGAAAGCTACAACTCTCCTCAAGCATCATAAGCCGTGGAAGCCTTCTCCTAACATGTTATTTTGTTTCCACTAATATATTGGTGTACGTGAAAACTTATAATTTTGTTTTTTTCAATTTAAAAATTTATATTACTGTCAACTAAATTCAGTGTTATGCAATCATGAACTATGGTTTTTCTTTAATGGAGATTGTAATATGCTTTGGTCCTTATTGTGTTTCGTGGATTGGATGTTTTCATTTTGCTTGGGTTGACTAGTACAATTAATAATTGGAGATTATACTATACTATTTTTATTTATGAATATAGTATAGTATGTTACAATATATAGTCATTTCTGTTTCTTTTCATTTTTCTCCACTTTTTTTTGCTTCTCTTGATTACTTCTTAGCCTCCTCATTCTTCTTCTTGTCCTTTTGTTTTCTTCTGCTCTTCATCAACTTCATCTTTTCTCTCCTCCCTTTTTTCTCTTTCTTTTGTTTGGTTGACTAACACAACTGATAATAGAAGACTGTAATATATTTTTCTCTTATTGTGTAAGTGTTTTTTTATTTGGATTGACTAATGCAATTAGTAAGACAATTGTATTTATTAATGTGTTATTGGTATAAATGAATTATTCTATACTATTTGTGAACAACATATAATATAGTACAATTTTTATGTTTCATATTATGTAAGTCAGACGGATCACGCGCGACTAAGAAGAAAATAGTCCACTTTTGTCTAAAACTGTCACTTCCCGGCACTACTTTATTATATGGTTATTTGATTAATTTTTCTTCCTACTATGTGCATTCCGCCAATTCACCCAAAAAAAATGAAGGCCGATAAAAAAAACCAATGAAGAAAAAGTAGTGGAGTGGTTACAATTTTTTAGGGGTACTTAATGTGTGTTGCTATGGCTATCGAGTGAATTTTTCATTTTATTGGTTATACCATACAAATTCCTATGAAAAATTCATAATGTATAAACTGAGAAATAAAACTTGATTTTTAGGATTTTGACGAGAAAGCTCAATTTTATGGTTTTGGCGGGAAAATGATTTATGGTCTTGGAAGAAAGGTTCATTTTTGTGGCAAAATTTTACGGGAAATACTTGATTTGGTCATTTTTGCAAGAAAACTTGTTTTCATTTTTTGTTGAGAGGTTTATAAAACTCTATCTTCCCCTAATTTGATTTAAATTAAAACCTTATTTATTTTAGATTATTGTACGGACCATATCTACATAGCTGAAACCCACTTTTGGTCATTGACAAACTGGACTTGCCCATTTTAGTTTGCATTGTAAATGTGCTTGATCAGAACCGGTCTATTTGGAGTTGGACATGGACGGGTAAGCCCTTGAATGTCCTACTTTTTGCTATTATATACTCCTTTGTTCCAATAAGATACATTTTTTAGAAAAAAAATTGTTTCACAAAAATAATTTTTTTGTGTTTTCTATGAAAACTATTGAAAACTTCAAGAAAATGAATTGAATTATTGAGTTAATATTGGTTAAAATTATTGAAAACTGAAAATTATAGAAAATGATAAATTAATTCTATTAATTTAATATATATTTTAAATATGTGTGAAACAATAAAAAGTCTCTCTTTATGAAATAGGCCGAGATTACTTTTCGAACAAAAAGCGGTTGTAACTCTCTCTTGCTCAACTTTAACTGGTTTTCACCCTCATGTTCATGCTTAATCTTTCTCCCTAAGTTAACAAACCAAAAAACACTTGCTCACAGTCCATATAGGTATACTTCTTGTCGTCATATTCCAATTTTATCTCGAAATGCCTCTACATCTCTATAAATGTCCTCCGTCTTTTTTTTTCTTCTTTGCGTTATTATTTCTCTTCAGAAATAACTTCTTTATGGATGTGATTATATCTTATTATTCTATTATCTTCTCACATGTGGTAGTATATGTTGATTTATCTGATATAAAAAGGGATCTCTCATGCTTCTCCACTAGCATCACCACCGGTTGGATCCGTTCGAGAATCGGATTGATACTCTTATGGAATGCACATACATGGCTCAAGATTTGCTTCGAGTGTTAGAAGATTGATGTCTCCTCCTCTCTGTCATTCCATTTTTCTCAACACGATCCAAATTCGATTAGACTTTCTAAGCCAATCTTATAGCTACATCTTCGGATCATCTACACTTTTGTTGAATCCCTGCAATAATTTGAGATCAATATTTTCCCAGATTTAAAAACAAAACGAATGGTCACGTTTGAAAACTGGAGAACTAAACTTGAGTAGATATAAGTTTGTTGATCGACAACACCCACTTCTCTGAATCTTCACTGTAGAAGATCGGAACCTAAATCATCCCCATGGGGCATGGACCAACCTCGCTTTGAAACCAAATAGATACATGACAGATATCAAAATCAAAAGAACTAGAAAAAATAGAAAATAACGACTGTATTGAGATAATGAGTACATGTTGAGAACTTAAGCATGGATTTTCTTACCTAGGTTTTGATCACTCTCTTATGTGACAAAGCATTTCTCAAAACCTCTAACTATTTTATAGATAGAGTATAATAGATAACTTAACTAAACCATGGTTACTTATAAGATAGCCTCGTTTAACTAAGAAGGGTGTATTGAAGGTGAAATTTTAAGTAATTTGATTTTAATGAATTTTTATATGATTGTAGGAGAATTGAAAATTTTGGTGTGATTTTGTTAAAATACTCTAAAATCTCATCTAAAACTATGAGATTTAGATTTTTATTTTTATAACTAAGAACTCTTTTCAAACACTCTGAAAACATTTAAAACACTCCAAATCTCCAATTTAAGTTTTGTTCAATAACAATAGATTTCAGAGTGTTTTATGAAATTACAAGTTCAATAACACTAGATGTTATGTTTTTTTTAATTTATATTTGAATAACAGTAAAATTATTATTTTAATATAAATCACTTTAAATTCGAAGTTGAATGTTTTGCCACTCGTAGTCAGTACTCCTTATTCGTTTAGATCTCTGGAACCATCGTTTGTATCACAAATTCTTTCGATTTCAGATTGGCAAGTAATAAAGATCATGTGGTCACAAGGGTTATTGAATTTATACCCAAATATGATGACAATTTTGTATTTTCAAATAGCCAATTGAAAATTTAGCATAAGTACATAAGGGCTAAACTAAGTCTCAAGCTTTATGCTTATGATCTTGTGTGATTGGTTTGTATATGCATTACATGGACCATATGATATGGCATAAAAGCATCATTAATTACAAAGACATTTTGTCAAAAACTCGAAAACTAGAAAAGCTTACAACATTAACATGATCAAATGATGATGCATATTGGATTTGGTTCTCTCAAGGGATCAATATACCTCTAACAACCAAAAAGAGACACAAAGATGGAAAGGGGTAGACTCATCCTCAGATTTACTCAACTTAACTACATATTTGAGCGCATGCATAAAAATCACCAGCTACAACGATCAAAGTATTACAAGCAAGAATACAAAAACCATATATTACGTACGTACGCATGAGTGAAGAGTCAATGTACCGTCTTACTAAAAAGCATGACAGGTGAAACAACCACTAAGGGAAGCCATCTTCTTCTTCCCACTTCTTCTGAAAGATAAAGCCTTGCCACGTAATGCACTTGGAGCTCGATTTTCTAACACTGACATCCTCATCTCCTCTGCTTTCTTCTCTGCTGACTTCACTTTTTTCATTATTCTCGCCATTGACGATGATCTTTTCTTTTCCAACTTCATCTGAGAATAAATATTTATTTAAAAATGGTTACTCTCTATGAGTGATACACTCAAGCAGTCACTACCATTACCATGTTGCAAGTGTTTTTTTTGCTTGAAGACTTTGTGCTTCAGGTAAAAAAAGTGAAACAGGATGAGAGAAAAGAACTCAAGCTTCTTATTTCTGCCTCCGCCTTAGCTTTCTGCAAATTTTGCCAAGATATGATTCTGGCTTCCTCGGTCTTCGCCCTACAAATGTATGAAACTTTCAATACCAACTTCCAAAGTCTAATTCATGTGCATTTCAAGGGAAGTTTATACGACTTTGACAACTCAGAATTTACCATGTCAAACCTTGAGGATCCCTATCTTGTCCATGTAAGTGGTCTCGCATTTTTGAGCTATCTCCATGGTACAGGCCACCTCTATGCCTCTTTGACCAGTGAGTTACAGTTACCTTCTCATCCACCTGCAAGTCCTTGGCTTCTGCTCTGTTGACACGAGCATTCAGTAGTTCCACAATTGATCTTGCTGTCGGAGATGAGGAAGATAACGAACACTCTCTCTCAGGAGATAAACAGATGCTTCCCCTCTGGACTCATTTGTGTGGCCATATCCCTTCTTGAGACAGCTCGAGCATCACCAGCCGCAACCTTAATACTTTCATGTATGTCATCTGTACACACAGTTAGATTACATTCAATACTCAAAAGCAGTTCATTATATCGATTTGATCTCTATCTTATACCTTGTGGTGTAAGAGTTTGAGAGCAGCCATGGATGCTAACTGATCTAGCCATGCAATGATCGGTTCTTTGAGGAAATGCAGCTGCAGTAGACCCGTTTTGCGGCAACACACGAGCTGAAAACGGAGAGCTTCTGTTCCCACCATGAACCATAGGTACAGCAGGAGAATACAAGGAGTAGTACGCAAGTCCTGGAGGACCTAATGGACCACTCTTTGATTGGGCCGACGTGATGCTGTAAATGAAGTTCGTGCAGCTTCTTCTCTAGCAAGAGGACTAAGTATCCATCTCTCAGCATCTTCCCACTTAGAGGGAACTGTTTTAACCACTATATAAAGGTAAAAACGCAGCGTTTGGTGGACTTCTCCCTAAGGCTACACGCTCTGAGCTCCAACCCTTTTGCATAGTATAAGTCGGAGTTCCAGGACTAGGAAACACGCTTGACTTATTAGTTGAAACTGAAGTTCTCTTAACAGTGACAACTCGTGGAGATGAAGAGGTTACATTACTACTGACATCCAGTGAAGTAGGCCTTTGGTTGTCCAGCATTTTCGCCAGAGCCTCAGATCTTGATTTTCTTTCCTGGCATTCTATAAAAGAGTTGAGATTTAGTAGAATCAAACTATGTCTGGTAAGTAAAATAAAACTCACCTCTAAGAGCTACAGAGAAAGAGCTTCTTGCTGAATCAAGATTCTGGTATTCATCTTCTTTGTTCACCAAAAACTCTTGTTTCCAAGCTTAAAGAAGAAGATTAAAAGTAAATAGTAGAACTTCAGTTTTTTGAAAATTTCCAACAGCATGATTGAATCTCTTTAGGACTATTATTGTCTTGAATTTCCTCAGACAAACTTTAAATTATTACCTTTAACTTTAAATGAATTTCTAGAGTTGCGACTGTTGTTCTTACACCCTGTTCCACGCTTGTCTGGATCTACCCGTTGATCTCGCTCCTGTCACCTCAAATCATGTGAGCAAAATTACAAAATTATTTTTTTCAAGATCTAATAAGTTGATACACAAGAAACGTTTGTTACTACGTCATTCAATAATGAACAGTGAAGAAATTAAGGAATCACTTTTTGCATGATTTTTTTTTTTGACTCAGTCAAATTAAAGGCGTGTTCATAATGTCGTTAGTAAAATAAGGAACTCAGTAATGCGAAAGTACCAGGGAGGGAGCGGAGACGAGAGAGTCGCGGTCGTGAGCGTCGGAGGTTGAAGAGCAGCGATCAACGCTAACGGAGGCGGAGGAAAAGAAGCTAAGATTTGATTCCGGTGTGAAGTTCAAAGAGTCCGGGCTGGAGTCTCGCCGAGATCCTCCGGGCGCCGTCGATCTCGCAGGGCGCTGGATCTTCGACGGCATTTGAATCTTATGGGAGCAGGCGATGAGGAGGGAGGGAGGGAGAGAGAGAAGTGGTGGTGGGAATCTGGTTTCGTGACTCCTATGGAGAAGGGAAAATAAATGATAATGATGTGTGTCTTTGACTTGAGAGAAAGACTGTCGAGGAGAGAGAGAGAGAGAGAGAGAGGAGAGGAGAGAGAGAGAGAGAGAGAGAGAGAGAGAGAGAGAAATACGACTTTTTACATTATTCTTTTTACTCATTTTGAGCTGTCTTTTGGAGCGTGCTAGATTCCATTTTAATCAATTGTAACTGTCTCATATGGTTTTTCTTAGAAAACATATATAATAGATGGTAAAAGAAAAGATGACAGATGAGAATTTACAAAATATGAATTTTTTTTTCTTATACTAAAAAGATCATTGGTAAAAAATTCATTTAGTTATTTATACTTAAAATAAGATTTCCATATTTTAATATTTAAAAACCTTAAATCATTAGCAAATAGACTATTTTTATCCATAAAAAAAAATTCTCGACGACATAAAGTAAAATTCCAAAGTTTTGTTTGGTCGGCAGTCAGAACTCCTTTCCACCGTAATGTTCTATCTTTTTTCAGTATAAAGTTTATGTGATTCAACCTAGATAGTAAGTTTCTACTAGTTAAATTTGTTTGGGTCAAATTAAAATTGCAGATTTGGATTATCGTGTCAGTGTTTAAAAGATGTTTGAAGTGTGGTCTTGTTTGAAGAAAGAACTTAAGGGTAACTGGAGGCTTCTTGATGTTGGATCCGCCGAGATAGTGTGTAGTGTGTAGATCTGGATCTGAGCAAAAAAGTTTAGAATCTTTGTTGTTCATTCATGTTAATTTTTCTAGTGGTTGATGAATCTTCTGCATCAAAAGTAAGGGAATGTGAGTTGAGATTGGTTGTTTAACATAGAAAACGGAGCTTAGCCACAAATCGTAAAGAGATTTTGTAGATTCATGATTTTTTGGCTGATTTAGTATTAAGGTGAATGTGTTCTTACTGTTGGTTAGCAGATCGACATGACTCCTTAGGTGTTGTTCTAAAATTTGAGAATCATGGTTGATAAAGGAGAGGAAGGTGATACTTACATCAATGGCATGACATGGGAAAAAAACGACAACGACATCAAGGTAAGAAGTATTATTTTGTTCAAAGATTGAGTGATTTACAATCCCAGCTCGTGTGCTGACCGACACAATTGATGACCAAAATCTCATAGGGGTTGTTCTACAGATGTGGTGATGAGGACTTGCAATGGTGGTTCGATGAAGGAGTGTAACTCCATATACCTTTATTACAAAAAAATTATTCCTTCTATCATCTCTCTATTCTCACTATCCTTTTATGATTGAC
>CAJHQP010010545.1:0-18244 GCA_905132765.1 Moricandia arvensis
GTTTATCTATGTAAATATTTTCTTTGCTTTCTTTTGTTTTCAATTTCTAGGTTCCACTTGGGTATTTTCTTGTGTCATTCAGGTGTTCAGCTGCGCCAATTCAGAAGAGGTCCTGTGTTGCATTGGCTGGTTGCAGCGGCTTCACAAAGCCGCTATAGTCACTCGACCCTTCAACCAAAGGCATGCAGCGGTTTTGTGTAGCGGCCAGTCGAAGCCGCTACGAACAAAGAAATCCCATGTTCGATATCTGGAACGCGTAGCGGCCAGGAGAAGCCGCTATAAACAAATTAAAATCCATGTTCGATATCCGGAACGTGTAGCGGCATCTGTAGGCCGCTAAGAAGCTTGTAGCGGCATCGTGTAGCGGTTTACCTAAACCGCTACGGGACCTAGGTAGGTGTCTCATCCCTGATTTCAGGTTCAATTTGAGTGAACCGGAACGAAACACCTGATCCCACTCCCCTCTTACCCTCTCCAAAACCCTTCTTCTACCCTCTTTCTCAGTTTCTCAAGCAATAACATCACCCCCTCTCTCATCTCTCTACACCATTTTCTCATTTCTCCACCAAATCTCTTGATTTCTGTTTCTGAGATCGCGAAATCACATGCTTATCCATTATCTCTCATCGATTTTCATCCTAACAAACTAAGGTAAAAGATTTCAAATTGCATTATCTTGGTTAGAAACTTCCAAATTTTTGAACAATGTTGCATGTTTTATTTCTTGTGCTAATATTGCTCTCTATGCCTATATTGGTTTGTTTGATGAGTTTGGTTATGAAGAACTACCTTAATTGGCCTGAATTTAAATTTTGGAAATTTAGGGTTCTTGAGGAATTTTGAAATTTGGGTAAAATAGTTGTTTGGGTTTCCAACTAATCTAATAGGTTACTATATGACTTCTTGTGTGAGCATACTTGATTTGCCCTCCATTTACTTGACATTCTCCCCAATTTTCAAATGAGTTTCATAATGAATTTAGTTGAGGGTGCTTGTTATGTCCAAATTGTTTGATGATGGAATGGGTTTGCTAGATTGATATTCTTTGCTCTTTTAGACCATTGAAACTATCAATTCTCATCAAGATTAAGTGTCATGTCTATTGATCATATCACTTACACACTTTTGAGCTTGTTGTTTTGCAGAGTATGTCTTCTTCTGGTCGACCAACGAAGGAAAATCCACCAAGAGCACCTAGAGGAGCACCAAAACCTCCCACTCAAGTCTACCAACGCGCTAAAAATAAAGGAGAAATCAGTGGCACAAGCGACTGATCTTGAGGCTGAGGTTGAAAGGGAGATTGAGGAAGCTCTTCAAGCTGGGACTGAGACCGAAGAAGAAGCTCACAACCCACAACCAGCGCGTAAGAGAAAAAGAGAGCCCCCAACGATCAGAAACCCATCCACTAAGCAGCTCCACAAGCACCTCACGGATGTTGTGAAATGGGCTCCTATGAGATTCCCCGATCCTGTTATCCTTCGACAACTTGGGATGTATGAAGATGTGCTGTTGATTCTCCAGAACATGGGTTTGGAGTCTCTGATGGGTGTGAGTTATGGGATTTCATGAGGAGTTATCTAGAGATTTTTTGTCTACTTTGGTTATGACTACCCATTGTGATGAAGATGAAGAAGAAGGTTATGGGAGGATAACTTTCAAGGTGAATAACAAATTCCATAGAGTTGGCTTCAGGAAGATTGGTTCCACCCTCATTTCCAAACCGACCTTCCATTGTAGACGATGTATGGCTTGAAATATCTGGCAATGTGCGTGTACCAGCGGAAGATAGGAACACTGATATCTCAAACCCTGCAGTGAGGTATGCCCCCAAGATCCTAAACCACACATTCTACTCTAGAAGAGAGCCAGGTGGAGAAAATGAAGAGGAGCTCAAGCTTTTAGCTCTAGGACTCCTTCCCATCATCGAGGAGAGGCTGCAGCGCACTACGTTTGAAATGTTTGAGGACTTGGGAATGGTAGGCCTCTTAATTAAGAGATTTGGGGAGTACCAAGATTGGGCTTGGACGAATGCGGATAGTACTCCCAAGTTATACATCGGGAGTCTCATAACCCCTATCTTGGAAGCCTTAGGAGTTGATATGGGACCTCAAGATCATGGTCCTGCCTTCCTTGATCTCCCTTACTTGAAGAAGTCTAAGTTTCTTAGTGGGAGGTCAGGAGACTTATTTGCTTACCCCATTTGGTCAAGTGATCAGCCACAAGAACCATTGCAGATCTTCCTTCCTTGTACTCGGTTGATGACACTCTCTAATCCTGATCACGTTGCCTTTATCCCGGCTAGTCATGAGCTTGTCCCTGTAGACTATGGTCCCCTTGAAGGTATCAAAAAGCCACGTGAGAAAAAGACCAAGAGCAGAGCTTCTACTGCGACATGTCCTAGTGATGCAAACGATGAGGGACCTAGCTCACCAGCACAGCCAGCTAGGCTTTATGGGACAGAGAGGTACTACTTCAAGCCCTACAGTGGAGTCACAACCAACATTGCTTTACGCTAAGCCATCTCTCAGAATGCTAAGTTGCTTCGGTGGAACAAGATGTCAAGAGTCCACCATAATACAATCTGAAGGAACTCAGTGAAAGTGCTCAAGAGGGCAGATGAAGATGGTCAGTCAATGCTCGCTCAGCTCTCATTCCGGTTCCCAAATGTCAAAGGGATGACACAATGGCTGGCCCTTCATCTCGTCCCGCTTCCCCCGGTTTATTACCAGCCCCACCGCCCTGGTCTCCAGATTCTGAGCTCCATCGTCGATGCAAAAACCGGGCTCCTCTAGCCCGCAACTCCTCCAACGAGTCTCCTTCAGTCAGCCACAGTTCTTAGACCAACGACACGGAGGGTGCCTCCTCTTTCACCTAGCACAGTTATCTTTTTCCCCTCATCATTGTATATACTCGTCTTCATACTGCATTTAGTTTAATTTTTGGTATCTTTTCCACTCTTTGATACACAGAGACTGTGTAGCTCAAGTTTGGGGGAGGTACCAAGTACTTAACCATGTTTATTTTGCCTTTTTTGCATTGAGTCTTGCATTGTACATAGTTATGTGATTTGAAAAAAATAAAAAAAATTGAAAATTTTAAAAAAACAACAAAAAGAATCATTTAGGTTGCATCATTTCATCCTTAGGATTGAGTCTAGAGCATATAGATCGCATTCATATTGCATAGGAAGCAAGGATTGTGTTGCCTCGTAAAGAACACATGTCTAGAACTCAAAATGGCACCCTCGTTAAACATAGCAAATAGCTTAAGCATCTCTTGAAAGACTTGCAAGTTTCGAGCCTTGAAAACTCTTCTTGAAACTCGTTGTTTGCTTGAGATTGACATTGTTCTTGAAACCAACTCCAAACTGAACTGTGCCTTAATGAACTTAATCTATCTTTCTTATCGACTCTTGTATGCTTGATCATGGATATTATGCACATTTGGGTTTATCTTTATCAATTGCACCACTCTCTGGAAAACCCAAATGGCACCTCCTTACCCTTTAACCCTTACCATTCCTTGAGACCGTAATTGAATTTGCTTGAGTGAGGCCTTTTATTGATAGCTTTTCATGTGTAAAATCTGGAGAGGATTTGGAGTGACATTGGCTTGTTCTCATCGTTGGCTAGCTATAGAACCTCATTTAAGCTAACAATTAGGAGTGGAAAGTGTGTTGGTGATTATAAGCTTTGATCTTGGGTTTTGAGGTGAGAGATGGTTAGAGGAGATGAACTAAAAGAGAGATGAAAAGAAGACGACCACTAGGGATCAGAGAAAAAGAAAATAAAAGCTCTAGGTACCTTAAGTAAAAAACCCATAAGAAAGAAAAGAAAAGTGTGCAAAAGGTTGGGGAAAAACAAAAAGACAAGATGGAGCTAAGTAGTAGAATAAAAAAAAAAGAGTATCCCTAGTAGGTTCAAATAAAAAAAGAGAGAGTTCATTTCGTGAGTGAAAAAAGGGTCCCTCTTTGATTTCATGGGATAAAAAGGGATGGGATTAACACCAAGAGGAAGGGTAGAGTTTGAAGGTGTTTAGGAAAATGGTAGAATGATGAGAACAACCCATTGTATGCATGAATTTCTCCTTTTCTTAGATAAATTTTGCATAATGTTCAAGCTCCTTTTCTTGAGTGTAAGTCACCAAAGTATTTGAACCCTCTTTCTATCCTCATTAACCCACTTTTACTCACCAAGCCAAATGATTGATATCAAGTTTCCATTAGCAAGAATTCGCCTTGATAATTTGTTAATGAATGTGAGAGTTGGAGTAAAGACTTGTTGGTTGATGAGCATTAATTGCATCTATTGTAGAGGCATAAGAGTCTTGATAGGCCTTGAGAAGATAGAGTGTACTTAGAGAGTTTGCTAATGCTATTTGCTAAGTTTGCCTAGGATGTGATGTTGAAAGCTAGGAAATGTATCTTTTGGTTCTGAGCTCCCAATTTCAACCCTCTTCCCCTTAATTGTTTTGAAAGTTCACTTGAGGACAAGTAAAAGACAAGTTTGGGGGAGTTGATATCTTGCTTATTTCCTTTGTTTTAATCATCTATTATTGTACATATAGATCATTTAGGATAGCATTTAGACTTGTTTAAGCTGCATTGCATACCATATGAGTCTATAGGTGTTGAAGATACAAGGTGGTGATTTTGGAGCTATTAGAGGTGATTGAAGAGCTGGTTCTATGAGTTTTCGACCAAGTGCTGCCCAAGTCTCGTAGCGGCTCACTGTAGCGGTGTCACGAAGCCGCTATGGGGGAAATACGAGTCCCTACTCGATACCCGGATGATACAGCGGCCAAGCAGCATAGCAAGCCGCTATAGTGTGTAGCGGCCAAGTGTAGCGGCATGATGGAGCCGCTGGTGGAGTCCAAGCCGCTGGAGAGAAACTTCGAGTCACTCTCCGATACTTGGAAGATGTAGTGGCTTATCACCATTCAAGAAGCCGCTATGGGCCGTAGAGGTGTGTCGTAGCGGCATCTGTTGGCCGTTACGAGTGTTTAAACCAAGTTTTTATTGGGTCAACCCGGGTTTGTTGGGTAGACCCAACTCGAGTTTTAGTTTCATATAAGTACTTTTAGACCTAATTAGAGGTTCTATCTTGTTTTCTATCAAAAAGACAAGACTACTTTGGTGAAAGTTTGAGACTTTAATCTATTTCATCTTGTTTTCTTGTGTGTTATTAATTGATTCTGCTTTCTAATCATGTTTATCCTTGAATCAACCATGGTTTTAAGGGTTTCCATGAACATTAGCAAGTAGATTCCTATTGGATCTATGGGTTAGGATTATTAGGGTGGTTAAGTGAAGAGTTAAGGTGTTTAGTAAAAGATTTACATGTTTCCTAGCTATTTGAGAGTTCTTAATGCTAGATTAGTCTAGATCACATTAAGCTATATCTGTAGACATTTTGTGCACCATAAATGTTTGATAAAATGTCTGAACCAACTTAAATATGCTCTAGCTTGAATAGCCAAAGAGATTTGATGCTAGAATTTCTAGATAGTTATTGGACTAGCTCATAGTGTTTGCTTGAATGAATTAAACCAATGGGAATTGATGTTTGACTCATGACTGCAAAATGATCTTTGTCTTGAAAAAGAATTGATCTTTATTGGTGATCTAGACTTAGGAAGCTATTGATTGATAAGCTTCTCACCTTAACTTGAATCTTAACAAATTGAACTCAATATCCTAATCCCATGGATCCTATCTTTTAGAATGAATCAAGTTCTTCGTTATCGTTTGTGTATTCTCGTCACCTGAAACATGTTCACTTCACTAAACTTTGATTGCTTAGATTGAGTTTAATGACTTGTATTCTTAGTGATTGAAATTAACTTAGGACTGGATTGACCCTTAACTATTACAACTACACTTAGGATTAAACTAATCCCTATCAAATTCATCCTGGTTTGATTAGAATCTTTCGGAACATGCCATTTGTCTAAACATAGTAAGTTAGAATCACATGAGTTGAAAGTGAGATACCTTCCTAATAATAACTTCTATGAGATTTATATAGCTTTGTGGTGATTCTCCACCAATTTATGTTTCTAAATTTTTACATCTTAATTCATACTCGTTTTCTTAGAATCTTGAAGAATTTGTCATTTGTCCAAACATTGTAAGCTGGAATCACATGAGTTGAAAGTGGGATACCTTCTTCATCGTAACTACTATGAGATTTCTTCAATTTCGTGGTCATTCTACACTGATTTAAGTATGATTAGAATCTTGAAGAACGTGCCATTTATCCAAACATGGTAATGTAGAATTACATGAATTGAAAGTGGGATATCTTCTTTATCATAACTTCTATGATATTTATTCAACTTCATTGTGATTCTCCACTGATGAATGTTTCGAAATCAAGAACTTGCCATTTTTCCGGACAATATAATTGGAAATCACATGCGTTGAAAGTGGGATACCTTCCTTATCATAACTCCTATGAGATTTATACAGCTTCATGGTAATTCTCCACAGATATATACAAGCTTTTTACATCTTTATTCATACTCGTTTGATTAGACTCTTGAAGAACTTACCAATTGTCCAAACAAGGTAAGCTTGAATCACATGAATTGAAAGTGGGATACCTTCCTCATCATAACTCCTATCAGATTTATACAACTTCGTGATGATACACTACTGATTTATGTTTCTAAATCAAGTTTTTTACATAGTGATTCATCCTGGTTTGATTAGAATCTTGAAGAATTTTCCATTTGTAAACAGTGTAATTTAGAATCACATGTGTTGAAAGTGGGATACATTCGTCATCGTAACTCCTATTAGATTTCTTTAATTTCCTGGTCATTCTACATTGATTTAAGTTTCCAAATCAAACTTCTTACATATTGATCCATTTTAGTATTATTAGCATCTTGAAGAACGTGCCATTTATCCAAACATGGTAAGATGGAATTACATGAATTGAAAGTGGGATACCTTCCTCATAATAACTTCTATGAGATTTATTCAACTTTATTGTGATTCTCTATTGACGAATGTTTTGAAATCAAGATTCTTACATCTCTATTCATCTTGGATTGATTAGAATCTTTAAGAACTTGCCATTTTCCGGACACCTTAATTTGAAATCACATGAGGTGACAGTAGGATAACTTTTTCACCATAACTCCTATGAGATTTATACAACTTCGTGGTGATTCTACACTGATTAATGTTTCCAAATCAGGCTTTTTACATTTTGAATCATACTCGTTTGATTAGAATATTAGACAACTTCCCATTGTCCAAACAAGGTAAGCTTGAATCACATGAATTGAAAGTGGAATACTTTCTTCATAATAACTCCTATGAGATTTATTCAGCTTCGTGATGATACATTACTGATTTATGTTTCTAAATCAAGCTTCTTACGTCGTGTTTTATCCTGGTTTGATTAGAATCTTGAAGAACTTTCCATTTGTCCAACCAGGGTAAGCTGGAATCACATGAGTTGAAAGTGGGATGCCTTCGTCATCATAACTTCTAAGAGATTTATTCAACTTCATGGTGATTCTCCACTAATGAATGTTTCGGAAACAAGCTTCTTACATCTCTATTCATCTTGGTTTGATTAGAATCTTGAAGAACTTGCCATTTTTCTACACATATTTATTTGAAATCACTTAAGTTGAAAGTGGGATACTTTCTTCACCATAACTCCTATGAAATTTATTCAAATTCATAGTGATTCTCCACTACTTTATATTTTTAAATCATGTTTCTTACACTTGTTTTTATTAGAATCTTGAAGAACTTGCAATTTGTCCAAACATGGTAAGTGGGAATCACATGAATTGAAAGTGTGATACCTTCTTCATCGTAACACCTATGAAATTTATTCAATTTCGTGGTGATAGTCCACTGATTTATGATTTTAAATCAAGCTTTTTATATCTTGATTCATCCTGGTTTAATTAGAATCTTTCGGAACTTGCCATTTCTCTAAACATTGTAAGCTAGAATCACATGAGTTGAAAGTGGGATACCTTCCTCATCATAACTCCTATGAGATTTATACAGCTTCGTGGTGATTCTCCACTGATTTATGTTTCTAAATCAGGATTTTTACATCTTAATTCATAATCGTTTGATTAGAGATTTGAAGAACTTACCAATTGTCCAAACAAGGTAAGCTTGAATCACATGAATTTAAAGTGAGATACCTTCCTCATCATAACTCCTATGAGATTTATACAACTTCGTAATGATACACTACTGATTTATGTTTCCAAATCAAGCTTCTTACATCGTGATTCATCCTAGTTTGACTAGAATCTTGAAGAATTTGCCATTTGTCCAAACAATGTAAGCTGGAATCACATGAGTTGAAAGTGTGACTACTTCTTCATTGTAACTCCTATGAGATTTCTTTAATTTCTGGTCATTCTATACTGATTTAAGTTTCAAAATCAAGCTTCTTACATATCGATCCATTCTAGTATGATTAAAATTTTGAAGAACGTGCCATTTATGCAAAGATGGTAATATAAAATTACATGAATTGAAAGTGGGATACCTTCGTCATCATAACTTCTATGAGATTTATTTAACTTCATTGTGATTCTCATCTGATGAATGTTTCGAAATTAAGCTTCTTACATCTTTATTCATCTTGTATTGATTAGAATCTTTAAGAACTTGCCATTTTTCTGGACAGTTTAATTTGAAATCACATGAGGTGAAAGCAGGATAACTTCTTTACCATAACTCCTATGATATTTATACAACTTCGTGGTGATTCTCCACTGATTTATGTGTCTAAATCAGGATTTTTACATCTTGATTCATACTTGGTAATTACAATCTTAAAGAACTTCTCATTGTCCAAACAAGATAAGCCTGAATGAGATGAATTGAAAGTGGGATACCTTCTTCATAATAACTCCTATGGGATTTATTCAACTTCGTGATGATACATTACTTATTTATATTTCCAAATCAAGCTTCTTACATCATGCTTCATCCTGGTTTGATTAGAATCTTGAAGAACTTTCCATTTGTCCCAACAGGGTAAGCTGGAATCACATGAGTTGAAAGTGGGATACGTTTTTCATCGTAACTCCAATGAGATTTCTTCAATTTCGTGGTCATTCTACACCAATTTATGTTTCAAAATCAAGGTTCTTACATATTGATCCATTCTAATATGATTAGAATTTGTAAGAACGTGAAATTTATCCAAAAATGGTATAAGGGAAATACATGATTTGAAAGTGGGATATATTCTTCGTAGTGATTCTCCACTTCCTTATATTTCTAAATCCTTCTTCTTACACTTGTTTTATTAGAATTTTGAAAAACTTTCTATTTATCCAAACATGATAAGTGGGAATCACATGAATTGAAAGTGAAATACCTTCTTCATCGTAACTCCTATGAAATTTATTCAACTTCGTGGAGATATTCCATTGATTTATGATTCCAAATCAAGGTTTTTATCTTGATTCATGTTGGTTTGATTAGAATCTTTCGGAACTTGCCATTGTCTAAACATAGTAAGCTGGAATCACATGAGTTGAAAGTGGGATATCTTCCTCATCATAACTCCTATGAGATTTATACAACTTCGTTATGATACCTACTGATTTATGTTTCCAAATCAAGCTTCTTACATCGTAATTCATCCTGGTTTGAATAGAATCTTAAAGAATTTGCCATTTGTCCAAACATGGTAAGCTGGAATCACATGAGTTAAAAGTGGGATTCCTTTATCATGATAACTCCTATGAGATTTCTTCAATTTTGTGGTCATTCTACACTGATTTAAGTTTCCTAATCAAACTTCTTACATATTGATCATTATAGTACAACTAGAATCTTGAAGAGTGTGCCATTTATCCAAACATGGTAAGATGGAATTACATGAATTGAAAGTGGAATACCTTCCTCATTATCAATTCTATGAGATTTACTCAACTTCATTGTGATTCCCCACTGATGAATGTTTTGAAATCAAGCTTCTTACATCTCTATTCATCTTGGTTTGATTAGAATCTTTAAGAACTTGCCATTAATCACATGGTTTGAAAGTGGGATACTTTTTTCACCATAACTCCTATGAGATTTATTCAACTTCGTAATGATTCTCTACTTCCTTATATTTCTAAATACTTCTTCTTACACTTGTTCTATTAGAATCTTGAAAAACTTGTCATTTATGAAAACATAGTAAGTGAGAATCACATGAACTGAAAGTGAAATACCTTCTTCACCAATCCTATGAAATTTATTAAACTTCGTTGAGATATTTTACGGAATCATGATTCCAAATCAAGTTTTTATATCTTAATTTATCTTGGTTTGATTAGAATTTCAGAACTTGCCATTTGTCTAAACATAGTAAGCTGGAATCATATGAGTTGAAAGTGGGATACCTTCCTCATCATAACTCCTATGAGATTTATACAACTTTGTGATGATAAACTACTCATTTATGTTTCCACATAAAACTTCGTACATCGTGATTCATCATTTTTGATTAAAATCTTGAAGAATTTTTCATTTGTCCAAACAAGGTAAGATGGAATCACATGAGTTAAAAGTGGAATACCTTCGTCATCATAACTCCTATGAGATCTCATCAATTTTGTGGTCATTCTAAACTGATTTAAGTTTCCAAATCAAGCTTCTAACATATTGATCCATTCTAGTATGATTAGAATCTTGAAGAACTTGCCATTCATCCAAACATGGTAAAATAAAATTACGTTAATTGAAAGTGGGATACCTTCCTCATCATAACTTCTACGAGATTTATTCAACTTCATGGTGATTCTCCACTGATGAATGTTTCAAAATCAAGCTTCTTACATCTCTATTCATCTTGGTTTGATTAGAATCTTGAAGAACTTGCCATTTCCTAGACAGTTTTATTTGAAATCACATGAATTGAACGTGGAATACCTTCTTCACCAAAAATCCAATGAAATTTATTCAACTTTGTAGGTGATTCTCCACTGCTTTATATTTCCAAATCCTGCTTCTTAGACTTGTTTTATTAGTATCTTGAAGAACTGGCAATTTGTCCAAACATGGTAAGTGGGAATCAAATGAATTGAAAGTGTGATACCTTCTTCATCGTAACACCTATGAAATTTATTCAACTCTGTGGTGATATTCCACTCAATTATGATTCCAAATTAAGCTTTTTAAATCTTAATTTATCCTGGTTTAATTAGAATCTTTCGGAACTTCCATTTCTCTAAACATAGTAAGCTAAATCACATGATTTGAAAGTGGGATACCTTCCTTATCATAACTCCTATGAGATTTATACAGCTTCGTGGTGATTCTCCACTGATTTATGTTTCCAAATTAGGCTTTTTACATCTTAATTCATACACGTTTGATTAGAACCTTGAAGAACTTGCCAATTGTCCAAACAAGGTAAGCTTGAATCACATGAATTGAAAGGGGATACCTTCTTCACAATAACTCCAATGAGATTTATTCAAATTCGTGATGATACACTACTGATTTATGTTTCCAAATCAACCTTCTTACATCGTGATTCATCCCGATTTGATTAGAATCTTTAAGAACTTGCCATTAGCCCAAACAAGGTAAGCTGGAATCACATGAGTTGAAAGTGAGATACATTCTTCATTATAACTTCTATGAGATTTATTCAAGTTCATTGTGATTCTCCACTGATGAATGTTTCGAAATCAAGCTTCTTACATCTCTATTCATCTTGGTTTGATTAAAATCTATAAAAATTTGCCATTTTTGCAGACATATTAATTTGAAATCACATGAGTTGAAAGTGGGATACCTTTCTCATCATAACTCCTATGAGATTTATACAACTTCGTGGTGATTCTCCACTGATTTATGTTTCCAAATCAGGCCTTTTACATCTTAATTCATACTTGTTTGATTAGAATCTTGAAGAACTTGCCA
The DNA here is from genome assembly GCA_905132765.1 of Moricandia arvensis. Lineage (NCBI taxonomy): Eukaryota > Viridiplantae > Streptophyta > Magnoliopsida > Brassicales > Brassicaceae > Moricandia > Moricandia arvensis. The sequence continues at coordinate 11,921 of CAJHQP010010545.1, forward strand.
ATTGTCCTTGAATCACATGAATTGAAAGGTGGATACCTTCTTCATAATAACTCCTACGAGATTTATTCAACTTTGTGATGATACACTACTGATTTATGTTTCCAAATCAAGCTTCTTACATCGTGCTTCATCCTGGTTTGATTAGAATCTTGAAGAACTTGTCATTTGTCCAATTAGGATAAGTTGGAATCACATGAGTTGAAGTGGGATACTTTGCTCATCAATCACATGAGTTGAAGTGGGATACCTTCCTCATCAATCACATGATTTGAAAGTGGGATACCTTCTTCACCATAACTCCTATGAGATTTATTCAACTTCGTAGTGATTCTCCACTTCCTTATATTTCTAAATCCTTCTTCTTACACTTGTTTTATTAGAATCTTGAAAAACTTGCCATTTATCCAAACATGGTAAGTTGGAATCACATGAATTGAAAGTGAAATACCTTCTTCATCGTAACTCCTATGAAATTTATTCAACTTCGTGGAGATATATCACTGATTTATGATTCCAAATCAAGCTTTTTATATCTTGATTCATCTTGGTTTGATTAGAATCTTACGGAACTTGCCATTTGTCTAAACATAGTAAGCTGGAATCACATGAATTGAAAGTGGGATACCTTCCTCATCATAACTCCTATGAGATTTATACAACTTTTTGATGATACACCCTTGATTTATGTTTCCAAATCAAGCTTCTTACATCGTGATTCATCCTGGTTTGATTAGAATCTTGAAGAATCTGCCATTTGTATAAACATGGTAAGTTGGAGTCACATGAATCGAAAGGGGATATTGTAACGTACCGAGTTGTGATATGTGGAAAGGCTTAAGAGAATTGATTTGGCTACCTATGTCACCAAAGTTGAGTTACCTTTTCCGTCACACATCCGTTTAGAACTCCATGGTTGGGCATGCTTGGGATGAAGTAGTGAAAGAATGGGTGACCTATCGGGAAGTGAGGCCAAAACACGGGAAAGATCGGGTGGTCAGTAAACAATGATTTCGGACCTTGGAAAATTTATGTGAAATCCGCATTTTCGAAATAACATAATAAATAATAATTTATAAAATCTCCATTTATTAATTCTTAAAAATCGTATCAAAACACCATAACTCCAAATAATCCGAATAAATATCAATAAAACCATAAATCCAGAGACTGAAAAAGAAAGAAAATAGAAACGCCCAAAAGAACCAGTCCGAAATGATAACTCTCGATCGTTAGTCTCACCTGAAAGGAGGAAATAAGGAGGGGTGAGTGACAGGGGAGTCACTCAGTGAGGTATGGGATGCTAAACCGCAAACCACTGACTCAGTACATAGCACTACGACTATGTAGGCCTAGCTTTAGCATAAACAAACATAGGGCCTAATGCACAACACGAAACAACCAGTTCGCTGATAGTACATGGCTAATCTCTGCACCCCACATTCCCCTCATAAGAATATATATATATATATATATATATATATAGTTATATGCGCCATTAGTCAAGAGTCCATCCCCGTACCCCGCAATCTTCTATGCGCCGCTAGTACAAATGTTTTTGTGCCCCGCAATCTCAGAACAATGGACTTATATTATATATTTATATATAGCAGTTTTTAACATCACACAATCGACTCAGCCGTTGAATCCTCTGACATTCTATATCCGGTTTAACAAGCATAAAATAATAACAAACAAGACTTTCATGTAGACTCGATTCACAGAGACAGAACATGTTTTGAAACTAGACTTTCTATAATAGTAGTACTAAACTAGCACGGGATTAAATGGAGTAGCCTTCACTTTTGCCAAACTCGGAGACTGAAAAAAGCAAGAAACACACACTTGATGACTTGGAGAGCAAAGCACGTATTAGGAATTCCCCTTAGATTGAGCTAGTGGTACACTCGGAGAACCAATCGAGAACGTACAATAGCCAAACAAAAATAAAGAAACGTAATTAGCTCTTCATATATTATGAAGTTGCTTGTGACACAAGAAACACATAAAAGATTCATGTCACCTTCTCGGATTGGAATTGCAGCGATGGATCTTGAGCTCAACCAACATGAACTGTGCTTGCAGTGTCACATGAACTGTGCTTGCAGTGTCTCATGGTTGATTATGGTGTTGATCAGCGCCGGTGGTGGTGAGACGCGGTGGCTCTGGTTAGCGGGATGATGCAGCGGTGATGCTCGGAGACACAAACGCAACAAGGCTCCGCTCAACACTCATTCGAGAGAACAAGATGGACAGAAGAACATGGGATGAAGATGGAGAAGCAAGAGAGAGCACAAATGGAGGAAGGAAGAAGTTGGAGAGAGATACGAGTGGAGATGATGATCACAATGGCGGCTCTTCTCCACGACCAATAATAATTATTAGGGTTTTGATTTCTTCTAAATATACACACACGCACAAAATTAATAACATGAGCTTTGGCCTTTTTATTTATTTTCTTGTTTTAAAAAGGATAAGAAAAATAATAATAATTGGGGAACAAACAAAACCGGTTAAAAATCGGGTAGTTACAATTCTTTCCAACTTAACCGGAATTCGCCCCCCAAATTCTAAAAGAACCCAAGAAAAACTTTAACGACTACGAAGGAAAGAAGAAATTGAGATGAGAAACAAATAACGTCTTACTTATACAATAAGAAAAAAGCTAACGACTAACTCGATAAGACAACAAGTGTCACTTTTTCTTTGAAAATTCTCAATCCCATAAAATATTTGAAAATCATTGAAAACCGTTAAAACCAAGTCCCCACAGATCGCCATCCCGGGTCGGAGCCGGGACGGAACCGCTCTGATATCAATTGTAACGTCTCGACCGCCCACGGCTAATGGGCCACCCATGCCCACTCTCTCGGCCCGTGGACCCCATCCCGCCTGACGTTCATGCGTTAAATTGTAACAACCCTTCTCGTGGAATCCATCTGGCCCGTACGTCGGCACAACCTCGGCTTGTGCTGCAACGCATCGACCCTAACCCCTCCCCTGTGCAGTCTGTTGCACATGTAGGTTATTGGTGAGGTTTGAACCCCCGACGTCACCCTTTAACAACCTCCTCACAGGACAAGGTGTCACCAGTTGATCTGCAGCTCAATTGGTGACACCTTGTCTTGTGAGGAGGTTGTCAAAGGGTGAGGTCGGGGGTTCGAACCTCACTAATAACCTACCTGTGCGACGGACTACACAGGGGAGGGTTAGGATCGATGCGCTGCAGCGCAAGCCGAGGTTGTGCCGACGTACTGGCCAGTTGGATCCCACGAAAAGGGTTGTTACAAAAAAGTCGACCTTTATATAACGGCCTAACCCCTCCCTTGTGATACAACCTGCCTGAATTCACCCCTAGGCCTCGGCTCACAGGTGGGTTATTGATGCGCTTGGCGTTACTCAAACCCAAGACCTCACTCTTTCTCAACACTCCCACAGAGAAGCTGTCACCAATTGATCTGCAGTTCCGTCCCGGCTCCGACACGGGATGGCGATCTGTGGGGACTTGGTTTTAACAGTTTCAATGACTTTCAAATATATTATGGGATTGAGAATTTTCAAAGAAAGGTGACACTTCTTGTCTTATCGAGTTACTCGTTAGCATTTTTTTTATTGCATAAGAAGACCTTATTTGTTTCTCATCTCAATTTCTTTTTTCCTTCGTAGTCGTTAAATTTTTTCTTGGATTCTTCTAGAATTTGGGGGCGAATTCCGGTTAAGTGGGGAAGAATTGTAACGACCCGTTTTTTAGCCGGTTTTGTTTGTTCCCCAATTATTATTATTATTCTTATCTTTTTTAAAACAAGAAAATAATTTAAAATGGCCAAAGCGCATGTTATTAATTTTGTGTGTGTGTATATTTAGAAGAAATCATAACCCTAATAATTATTATTGGTCGTGGAGAAGAGCCGCCATTGTGATCATCATCTGCACTCGTATCTCTCTCCACCTTCTTCCTTCCTCCATTTGTGCTCTTTCTTGTTTCTCCATCTTCATCCCATGTTCTTCTGTCCATCTTGTACTCTCGCATGAGTGTTGAGCGGAGCCTTGTTAAGTTTGTGTCTCCGAGCATAACCGCTGCATCATCCCGCCAACCAGAGCCACCGCGTCTCACCACCACCGGCGGCGATCAACACCGTAATCAACCATGAGACACTGGAAGCGAAGTTCATGTTGGTTGAGCTCAAGATCCATCGCTGCAATTCCGATCCGAGAAGGTGACGTTAATCTTTTATGTGTTTCTTGTGTCACAAGCAACTTCATAATATATGAACATTAGAGCTAATTATGTTTCTTTATTTTTGTTTGGCTACTGTACGTTCTCGATTGGTTCTCCGAGTGTACAACTAGCTCAATCTAAGGGGAATTCCTAATACGTGCTTTGCTCTCCAAGTCATCACGTTTATGTTTCTTGGTTTTTTTTCGGTCTAAGAGTTTGGCAAAGGTGAGGGCTACTCCGTTTAATCCCATGCTAGTTTAATACTACTATTATATAAAGTCTAGTTTCGAACCATGTTCCGTCTCTGTGAATCGAGTCTACATGAAAGTCTTGTTTGTTATTATTTTATACTCATTAAACCGGATATAGAATGTTAGAGGATTCAATGGCTGAGTGGATTGTGTGATGTTAAAAACTGCTACATATAAACATATAATATAAGCCTATTGTTCTGAGATTGCGGGGCACAAAAATATTTGTGCGAACGGCGCATTGTATGGAGATTGCGGGGTACAAAGACGTTTGTACTAGCGTCGCATAGAAGATTACGGGGTACGAGGATGGACTCTTGTACTAACGGCGCATAGAACTATATATATATCCTTATGAGGAGAATGCGGGGTGCAGAGATTAGCCATGTACTATCAGCGCACTGGTTGTTTCGTGTGGTGCATTAGGCCCTATGTTTGTTCATGCTAAAGCTAGGCCTACATAATCGTATTGATTAGCATCCCATACCTCACTGAGTGACTCCCCTGTTACTCACCCCTCCTTATTTCCTCCTTTCAGGTGAGACTGATGATCGAGAGTGATCATTTCGGATTGGTGCTTTTGTCGTTTCTATTTTCTTCCTTTTTCAGTCTCTAGATTTATGGTTTTATCGATATTTATCGGATTATTTGGAGTTATGGTGTTTGGATACGGTTTTTAAGAATTAATAAATGGAGATTTTAGAAATTATTATTTATTATGTTATTTCGAAAATGCGGATTTCACAGTTTTGTATCAAAGCTGGTTAGCCATCACGGTTCTGACCCGAGAGGCCTCTTGAGGCCTATCGTGGGACGCAACGAGGGCGTAGCGTTCTTTGAGAGGGGGTGAACTGTAACATCCCGAGTTGTGATATGTGGAAAGGCTTAAGGTAATTGATTTGGCTACATATGTCTCCAAAGTTGACTTACCTTTTTCGTCACACATCCGTTTAGAACTCCATGGTTAAGTGTTCTTAGGCTGGAGTAGGGAAAGGATGGGTGTACTATCGGGAAGTGATTCGCGATACCGTGAGAGTGAGGCCAAAACACGAGGAAAGGTCGGGTGGTGATTGCAGGGTCAGTAAACAATGATTTCGGGCCTTGTAAAATTTAACGCACGACCGTCATACGGGATGGGGTCCACAGGCCGAGAGAGCGGGCGTGGGTGGCCCATTAGCCGGAGGCGGTTGGGGCGTTACAAATACCTTCTTCATAATAACTCATACGAGATTTATTCAACTTCATGATGATACATTACTGATTTATGTTTCCAAATCAAGCGTCACACATCGTGATTCATCCTGGTTTGATTAGAATCTTGAAGAATTTTCCATTTGTCCAAACACGGTAAGCTTGAATCACATGAGTTGAAAGTGGGATACCTTCTTCATCGTAAATCCTATGAGATTTCTTGAATTTCGTGGTCACTCTACACTGATCTATGTTTCTAACTCAAACTTCTTACATATTGATCCATTATAGTATGAGTTGAATCTTGAAGAACTTACCATTTATCAAAACATGGTGAGATGGAATTACATGAATTGAAAGTGGGATACCTTCCTCATCATAACTTCTATGAGATTTATTCAACTTCATGGTGATTCTCCGCTGATTAGAATCTTGAAGAACATGCCATGTTTCCAAACAGTTTTATTTGAAATCAAATGAGTTGAATGTGGGATACCTTCTTCCCCATAACTCCTATAAAATTTATTTAACTTCATAGTAATTCTCCATTGTTTTATATTTCTAATCCTGCTTCTTACACTTGTTTTATTATAATCTTGAAGAACTTGCAATTTTTCCAAACATGGTAAGTGAGAATCACATGAATTGAAAGTGGGATACCTTCTT
>CAJHQP010010546.1:0-18240 GCA_905132765.1 Moricandia arvensis
TCAGCCGTGTCGAGTCAACTGTACTAGCTAACCAGATGGGGGTGTCACACGAAGTGTCCTCAATCTGAAACTGAGCTTATGGTTTGCTAGCAGGACGCTTATTTTGATAGTGAAGACAATGAATCGCATCTGACACATTGGCAGAGAGCCTGTACACTATGTGAACTGATGAAGACTCTGAGTTAGGAAGAAGTTGCAGAGATGCTGATACTCCATATGTACTTGACATGTAGCAAGCACTACAAAGTTTTCCTGTGTGCGATCCTCGCCTTTACCACATCAACAGTAAGAGTGGTAATGTCAGAGGCCACTTACTTTGAATCACCTACCTCTCGACATACATGACATGCTACAGATAGAAATGCTACTGACAAAGTCGATCATATTCGATTAAGAAGTTCTGAAGATTTTTGTGGGCTACGATATGATGTCATGCGCTTCGCAAGAACGAGATTGTCTCTATAGGAGCACAGACAAATGGAACACCTGTCATAGATGTAGTGCTGCTATGATGGAATCAGATAAGCACAGTAATGAAGGAATAGAAGGAATCCGCGAGGTCTAAGCGTAGTTTCCTGATCCAAAAGACAGATTCCAAGAGATCAGTTCTAGCATCAGCAAGGATAGGCTGAGCGATTTGCGTTGCATGCCAACAATTCCCACGTGAAGATGTATATGCGACAGTACCTGTGGACCTCTTTATCTTTGCTCAAGATGATAACAACCTAAACAAAAACAAAAAGTAGCACACAGCAGAGTTGCTCAGAGTGAGCGCAGAACCTTGACTCGGTCTGTCAACAGATTGATACGAACCCTTTCTCTATCAGAACACAAAGTCATAGTACATATGAGCCAGTGTTGTTGTCACACTTAACTCATCGCACCACGTCTGTGTCATGAAGGCTGGAGAACTCCAATGTTGACTATGTGCATCCTGGACCACGGCTCGAGCAACAACATTGATGTTTATCTAGAGACACTGTAGAAGCACTTAAAAGAATTGTGCGTGAGTGAGAGGATTCAGTATATCGACTACATTCTGCAAAAGCTAGTTTAACACTAACAAAGCTATGTTGTCTGCGACTATAGCGCACATCGCTCTAGGACTGTTGGACATGGTGTATAAGTTAAAGGGAAAACAAGCATGCCCATGTTGCGGAGTGATACCACCAAATAGGTGGCTCAAGTTTAAGTCGCAAGTATGTGTAATTTGGGGAATAGGAAGCGACTAAGCCTGGACATCACTACAGGCGCAGGAAAGGATGGTTTGATAATAAAGTAGAGAACGGGCTGGAAACAGGATTCAAACCGGTGCAGAAATATTTGCAACACTAAAGCACTTCAGGAATGAATTTGGAAGACCTTTACCAAGAGGAAGAGAAATGTCTTGTCAGAAGATCAGTGGCTGAAGACAAAGAGATGACGAAACGAGTGATCAATGGAGGTGGAAGAAGGATCAATATCTTCGATTTACCGTACTGGAAGGTATTACAAGCTATTGTTAGACTGAGATACGATTGTCACATTTTGTTAATCCTGATCATACTGTTTCAATGTGTTAGGATTTTGACGGTGCGTCACAACATCGATGTGATGCACGTGGAAAAGAACTTGTATGATGCATTATTATCAACACTGATGCAGAGGCTAAGTCAAAAGATGGCCTAAAAGCGAGACATGACTTAGAAGATATTGGAATCAGAAAACTTGCACACACAGGTACGGGAAAGAATTCTACTTGCCTCCAGATCTTATTGGCTCAGTAAGGAGAGAAAATATATTTTGTCAAGGTTGTCTGCGTTCAGATGCCTGACGGCTATGCGGTAATATGCAAACAGTGTTTCAATTAACCCTCCTTTGATGGGAGTCTTAAGTCCATGATCATCATGTACTAATCCAAATCTGTACCTGCTGCATTACGAGGGTTGCTCCCTAAAGAACCAAAAATTGCCGTAACTCGAGTATGTAACTACTTCAACAGATTGTGTCAGCGTGCATTACGCGAGGAAGCTGATAACTTTGAAAATGAGTTTGTGAAGACAATGTGCCAACTCGAGCGGTTCTTTCCTCCATCGCTCTCTCGATATTCATGTCCACCTTCCTATACACCTAGCAAGAAGAGCACGTTTTGGAAGTCCTGTGCACTTTCGTGGATGTATCATTGAGAGGTTTGTTTTCATTTGTTCGATCGTAAATTGTAAATATATTATTTCCTGAACTGGTTTTTCCGATCAACTGAGTTTGTAACGAATATTTTTGTATTGTTTGAGTTGTAGATACATGGAAAACACTCAAGGCATATGTAAAGAATTGCTAGGCAAAGCATGTATGCTGAGGGGTACTTAGCTGAGAATGCATAGCTTTTGTTTAGAGTTCCTAAAAGAATTATGTATCAGTTGAAGAAGACTAACGTAATGAAGATCTTCAGTCTGATGAAGTCTGAAGGTCAACCACTGCAAAAGGGAACGGATTTTATTCTTTCAGAGAAAGATAGACATAGCACATCGATATGTTTGACTGAATATGCAACTACGATCCTATGTGAGTAAGTTCTACTGTCCTCTCAAATACAGATTCTTTTATTAGTATGATAACTCTCTACTTCTAAAATCAGATCCATTTACAAGAACTGCAAGATAATGATGGTTCGATTTGCAACATGAAACTTATGTTATGGAAACATCACACCACAATTCGCTGAATGGGTGAAGAATAAGGTTTGTACAACTCACTATCTGTTTACTTTTCTTTCACATAGCTCACAAATTTTACATCCTTGTTAGATACCTTCTAACTCAAAGATCATTCTACGAAGTGAGGTGTTGCCTGCGACCACAGATTACTGCTCAAACCCATAAGGTTTTTCATTAACGGGAGCGCATTTCACATAGAATCCGTTAAGCGAAAGACTCAGAATAGCTGGAGTCACTTACGAAGCTTTCAGCATGTGTAGATCTTCTGCAAGAGATACAAGACATACAGCCGATAGGTTACATATTATGGAGATGCTAAACAGAGATCATTCCTCAACTAACCACATGTTTCAGCGTTCCTTTATTCAAGTGTAATTTGGCGAACAGAGGCTACGGTGTTAAGGAAGAGATGGTTTCACCTTGTCAATCTTATGTCAATCAAACGCCATATTTACAAGATCCATACATTCTACCCATCACAAGCAAACATGTATTTTACTCTAGCAGAAGATGAAGAATCGCCTTTGGTATGTTGTTATGAGAGCACCACCGAGAGGATATCATGAACTCGAGACAGATGAGGACGTTGTCGGAGAAACCATTACCCGCACAGGGAATTGATGATCAGCGCAATTGTCTGATGATGAAGTTTTTGTATTAGAGATGATTGTGATGGAATTATCGTTGGCGATTGATTTTGTTTGCATGGAAAATTAGTTGAGCATTGAGTATATTTTTTGGTTTTTTGAACATTTTGATTTTCTTGAAATTTAAGTAGAATAAATTTTTATTTGACAATTTTCGATTATGTATTATTTTAAAATCAAAATATTAAATAAAATTTGTTATAACAAAATGAAACAATTACATATAAAAAATGCAATGAAAAATTCAACATATTGATATTGATAAAGACCGGCAATCAGTAATTACAAATTGTTATAGTAAAATAATCAAAACCGCTATATTTAAAAAGTATATAATATCATTCCGTAGCGCTATAATAAAATTACAATTGCATAACATGAATCGCTATTACTAATTAAATATCAATAGCACATTAGAAAAACCGCTATGCAATGTACGAATTCTATTATCGCGGGCGATATATGAGGAACTATTTCCTTGCTTAATGTATTTATGGGAACAACCCATAAGTAGAGAAACAATAGGCAATCAACAGAAGAGAAAAATAATACAACAAATACATCAGAAACAGCCAAATTGCTCAGCCAACAGCAGAGAAAGGGACAGGTCTGAAATGGTCCAAAGAATTTAAATTCTTCAGGCTCACATGTGACTTCTTTCTTGTCTCCAACGTCCATATAGTCTTGTGTGACTAGACTGAAGTTTTTGGTTAAGGTAACCAGTTCTGATCTATTTAAGCACTTCCTCTTGTCTTGGCACGCCAAGTTAGGGGCAAAGTTTACGGACAACCTTGTTCCACAAACTTCACTTAAACACTGCTTCTTCTTCTCATTGTATTGTATTTTATCTCTTGATGTCTTCATATCAACACTCTCCCTCAAGCTTGATCCTAGGAACTGGTCAAGCTTGGAGACCATGAAGCATTCCCTCATTAAAACCTTTAGTTTGGCAAAACCACATGGGATAAAAACCAGACCAAGAAAAATAGTTAGAACACTCCATGCAAAGAATCAATTGATGACAGATCTACGAGTCAGATTAGAATGAATGAACTCGCAAACTTAGTACTTGATGCTTTTGTGAAATGTCAGCCAACTGATCTTCACTTTTAGTGTAACAATGAAGCATAATCTCTGCTCACAGCTCGTCTCACCTTGTGGCAATCTACTTCAATGTGTTTAGTCCTCTCATGGAAAACTGAATTGATGCCATGTGAATAGCAGCCTGGTTATCACAATGCATGATGATTGGTGTTGTAGTCTCAATCTCCAAGTCTTTAAGCAGCCCCTTTATCCAAGTCAACTCGTTGTAAGCTCCTCATAGCTCTATACTCTGCTTCAGCTCTTAAACATGAATTTTGCTTCTTGCTTTTCCAAGTTACCAAATTTCTTCCAATGAAGGTAAAATACCCAGTAGTTGATCTCCTATCAACTCTATCTCCTGCCCAATCAGCATCACAATACCCAACAATTTCAGTTCTTTGTTACATCCCATCCATACTCCTTGGTCTGGTGCTCTCTTAAGTACTTCAGAACCCTCTCAACCATATTCCAATGATTAATCTTGGCGCTTGAATCTGTTGACGTATTTGGTTCACAACAAAACAGATATTTGGTCTTGTAACTGTTAGGTAAATGAGTTTCTCAATCATTCTCATGTATAGTTTTACATCTTCATAGGGCTTGTCTTTCAAACTCCTCCTCTTGCAGCACTTTGTTTTCATCTTCAAGAGGAGTCTTTGATGACCTTCCACCTAGATCGCCTGACTCATTCAATAGATCAAGTGTTTACTTTCTTTGGGATAAGAATAGGCGCTCTTTAGATCGGCATATCTTAATCCCTAGAAAGTACTTAAGCTCACCCAAGTCTTTAATATCAAAATAGGATTTAAGAAAGGTTTTGGTGGTGATAATACCTTCATTATCACTCCCTGCGATGATAATGTCATCCACATATATCAGTATGACCACAATTCCTTGTTGACTGGTAATGGTGAGAGAGTGTGATCAGCTTCAGACTTGATGAAACCTTTTCAATTGAGGGTTGTACTTAGCTTGTGGTATCATGGCTCTTGGTGATTGTTTCAGCCCATAGATTGCTTTCTTTAATCTAAGCACATTCCTTGGTTTAACAAGATGTTCTAGGCCAGGAGGTGGTCTCATGTAGATTTCATCTTCTAATTTACCTTGTAGGAAAGAATTCTTGACATCTATTTTCCATAGATCCCATTCCAGGATCCCCTTTTACGCCCCCATGTCCCTCTCGTGTGGCGGTGAGGAGAACAATCCTTATGGTGTGAAGTTTGGCTACTGGTGCAAATGTGTCTTGATAATCTTCCCCATAAACCTGAGTGTATCCCCTTGCAACCAGTCTTATTTTTTTTCTTTGTGGTTTTTCATTGGCTAGATACTTGATGGTGAAGAATAGGCGACTTGTCGCAGCTTTCTTGCCTTTGGGAAGCTCAGTCTCACACCATGTATCATTCTTGATCATAGCATTGATCTCATCTCCAATTGATTATCTCCATCCATCAAGTTTCATTGCCTCTTCATAAGATCTAGGAATGTACTCTTGATCTAGGAATGAACTCTTTATCTATGTATTAATTTATTGGTTATTTAAATGTACTTTAGATATTTCCATATTAACATTATTATACATAAATTACATTCATTTTTTCCAACTGTTTTTTTAAATAACTTTTTTTTTTTAAAGTTAATTTTTTAAAAAACAAAGGCCCTTCAAATATATTATCAAAAAAAATAAAATAATATTGGAACTTTATTCAAAATACTTGAAATAATTTTGAATGTTTGTAAATGGGTCAATGTAATTATCATGGATCTAAATAGACAGTCTATTAGATCTTAAAATTAAATTAATCAAAACGGGTTTATGGTTTTGTTTTAGTTAACATGTGTATCTCAAACCGGAAAAAAAATCCAAATTAATTTCTGAAAGGGGGTTAATTTCATGGAGGAACTTTCTCTCCAAATATTTAAATGAGTCATAAAGTATAGCGTATATTCGCGTGGCCACATAGATGTAATGTAGAAGATGCTTCGAATTCAGATTGCTTAGTTTCCCAAAAAAATCATAATTTAAACAGAGTCGATCAAAAATGAGACTGGCTCAAATAGGATGGATTGACCTATTTTATATTTGTAATAAAAAGATGATCTATGATGTATTTGTTATTAAATTTTCATAACGTAAAATCTACTACTAAGTTAAAACCAATCAATGCATTTAGAATGGAATGACACATGTTAATTACGAAGTATGTTAGAGTAATCGTGTTTGAAAAATGTTTTGGCACATTAATATAGTTTAGCTATGTATCTAAACAACTTTGTAGCGTCGGCATGAATATGCAGTTTTCCCCATAAGAAGCAATAAGTTTGCTGATATTACAGTCAGGTTGGAGGCATGGGAAGCAGGATCAGGATATACGAATTCAAGAGTGAGAACAAAGGAGGAGCCGCACCAAGAGAGTATATTCCCTGTGTCATGAAAGCACTTGAAAATGGCAAAAACTCGATTTGGTTTCTGAGTTACAAACGTAAAAGAAATATCTGCGAAACAGAAATAAATGTCTTTTGTTCTGGGTTTATTTCATCTGGACGATCCCTGAGCTGATAAGCTTTTGGATTTTGGTTCATAATCATCGGGTTCTGCATGTGTTTTTGTGCTGCTCCTGGATTCTCCTGGAGATCTGACAGAACCTGTTCCAAGAGAAGTGGTGAGATATTTTTTACATCAACATGGATTGCTCCAGCAAATCTAAACCAAACACTGATTTCTAAAACTGAGAAAACATCTAGCGAAGTTCATTACCTGTCTCATTACAGGATCTGTGAGAATGTTCTGGATTTCAGGGGTCTTGCATTCCCTTAGCCTACACGAAGATAAAAGCAAAATCCCAATTTTACAGTAACCCAAACTCACCAGAAAGAAGTTTCATAACAGTAACTTAGGATCTAACCTGTCTTTCTTTCAATTCCTCGGGAGTAAGGTCACCACGGTTTGCCTTGTTGATCTGTTGTACACATCTGCAGAAAGGGTTTACAAGACGTTACATAGGCTACTAAGATAACAGAGTCAATACTCTCCGTGACTTTTTACACATTTTTATACCTTCTGACACCGTCTAGAAGCTCCTGATTATTAGGATCATGCTTGAGACCCTCCTGGTACGTTTCCATTGCGTTGTCATACTCCTTCATGAAGAACTGAACCGCACCTTTTCGGCTGTACCCCTTTGAGAATGTTGGGTCGAGCTCGATACATTTCTCTGCATCCTTTAATCCTTCAGGCATTGCCCCCAGTTTTGTGTAACATGCAGCTCGGTTACTATACGCCTATGTGGAATCAAAGATGCAAACATGTTACTAATTAAACAATCAAATAGAGAAACATCTTATACACAAAACTGAGTCAAGTATGGCCTCACTCTCGGGTCCTTTGGATTCCTTTTGATCGCTTCGGTGTAATGCTTCACTGCATCAGGATACTTCTGCTCCTTGAAGAACTCATTACCTGTATTACAAGCACAACAAGATGTTAGTTCAACTTTCTTCACCAAGTTCTTTCCTCACATGATGCAAAGCAAATACCTTTCTCACGCTCTGCATCACCAATAGAGGGATCAAAATACTCCTGTTGCTCCAAGTCTTTCTTGGCTCTCTCTGCCTCATTAAGCCTCTTCAACGTGTCTGGGTTACGATGCTCCGTAAGAGCTTTCTGATAAGTCTCAATCACAGGTTCATAGTCTTCCGAAACCTTAGCCATCTTCCCCAGAGCCGTTCCTTTCCTAGTCAAAGCTTTAGCTACCATCTTGTAATCTGACCTAAGCTCTCTACCTCTTTCAACTGCCTTATCACAATCCTTGATGCACTCATCATACTGTACCAAACACATTCACAATTAGACTCAATCTAGTGCTAAGCATTTAACTATAGACAAATGTATACATTTCCCATCTCTAGATGAACAGCAGCACGGTTTGTGATAAAAGAGATATCTTCATCATCAATCTCCATTGCTGTTGAGTAATGTTTGATAGCAGTTTCAAAGTCCTTCTTCTTGTAGGCAGCATTGCCCATCTCTTTCTCCTTCAAAGCTCTCTTCTTCCTCTCCTTTTCTTCTCCAAACTCTGGCTCAGGCTCAGGCTCCGGTCCAGGTTCACGTTTCTTCTCAACCTTAGGCTCATTCACAACCATCTCATCCTCATCCATAGACTCAGCTTTCATCACCCGCTGAGTCCTGAGCTGAACATTCAACAAAACACCAAGAGATTGCATCACCCTCTGGTCTTTCAAGTAAAGATTGAGATTGCTAGGGTTCCTCTGTATCTCCTGCATCATGTTCACGAAGTCAGGCTGTTTCAAAAAACCCTCTCGTCGACGGATCCGCCGTAAGCTTCGCCCACATCTCAGGTCCTTTAAAAGCATCCCCAAACGGATTTGGCGGCGCGGCGCGTGACCTCGACGCGTCTGCTAAACCTGATTTCAAAGCTTCGTTGCTTGGATCGATCTCGAGCCCCTTGGTGTAAGCATCGACGGCTTCTTGGAACTGGTTTAGCCCTATGTGAGCAGCACCGAGACGGCTGTACCCCTTGGCCCAATCTGGTTTGAGTTTGACGTCCTTTTGGCGTCGGAGAGAGCTTCTTCGTAATGGTGAAGGAGGCGTGAGCAGCAGAACGGTTGGAGAAGAGGACGTGGTTGGTTGGAGCTAGGTTGATTGCGTCGGTGAAGTGGTTGACGGGCGTCGGTGAAGTCACCGGAGGAGAAAGCTGCGTTTCCTTTGGCTTTAGCTTCGTCGGCCATGGTTGAATCTGAGAGACTTTATTTGTTCTTTCTGGAAGGTTCTCTGTGAGAGATTTTAGGGGGACAATATTCTGTTATGCGCTAGAAACTCTTAAATTTATTCTAATATGTCCCACTCTTAATAAATTATTTCTTTTCATTTTTAAAAATTTTAAAATGTGGCTAAGTACAAAAAAGCCATTAAGAAATTTACTTATCTACATACCCAACCTAAGCTCACCCACCCGACCCATGCCTAATCGGATCTAATCCGGTTTTACTTATTCTTCTCTCATCTTCCTCGTCTGTCTTCGACGAAAGCGACGAAATCGACTCCATGTTCGTCTCCTCTCTCACGTCGTTTTTGATACCCGTGTAAGAGGTAGAGTGGTCGACGCGTCTTTGTTCTTTGGCCGAGTTCTTCTCCAGATTCGCCTTCCCTCGATCTTCTCTAAATGGATGAGCCGCCTCAAATACAATCTCTACTAGTATCTTACCCTCTTTTTCTCTTCTTTCTATATGCTTATTCGTGGTGTTGATTTTGATTCCATCTGATTGTACGTTCTGGGTATGTCAAAGCTTTGCTTTTTACACCTCTGATCCTCTTGATCTCTGTTTTTTGCCCCTTTGTGAAATCAGGACTTGCATTTATCACCCGAACTATTGCCATTATTGGTTGCTCTTACAGCCTTAAGCTTAGCTTTCCTTAACGACGAGTGATTTCTCCTTAGTTTCTACTCTTTACATCGCTGCTTATAAATGATTACCCTCAAATGGATGTGCTTAGTATTACATTCAAGGGTTGTTCGTTTCTCCATTCAGATGAGCCATCTGGATGGAGATGAGAGTTTTGTTCTTTTAGACCACTAAAAGTACAACTCATCCGGATGAGCCATTCGGATGGCTTTTGTAAATTTAGGTTTAATTTTAAAAATCAGCTGGCTGGACCAAATTGAATCATCTGGCTGGAGATGGTTTAGTCAAAATGCTAAAATGTCGATTTTGCCCTTCATAAACTTTAAAATTTACAACCCTAATTTATAAACATAATACTCTTGTTTTCACTCTTGGGAGCAGCCGTCGACGAGTCTAACGCCGAGCTTGAGCTCTCTCTCTCCAGCCCCTCTCTCTGCGCCTCTATCTCTTGTTGCTTCTCCATCTCACTGCCTCTCTCTCTCTCCGTGCCTCTCTCTCTCCGCGACTCTCTCTCTCCGCGACTCTCTCTCTCCGCGACTCTCTCTCTCTCGGCGACTCTCTCTCTCTCTCTGCGCCTCTCTGTCTCCACGCCTCTCTCTCTCTCACCGCATCTGGGTTTGTTTTTTTCTCTGATGGGTTGCTTTTTTCATTGATTTGATTTGGGTTAATGTGTGTTTGCTCTATGTTGATTTGGTTAATGAACTTGTACAGATTTGATTTGTCTGTGTTGTGGCTCTGTGATGTGATTTGAACCATGGCTAGTGTGTGATTTCATTTGGGTTACTGTGTGATTGGAGCATTGAGGTTAGTGTGTGATTTTTTGCTAATGTTCATTGTTCACGTTTTTGGTTTTGAGTTATATGTAGCATGTGCTAAGTTCAAACTGATTCTGAGTATCTTGGCTTAGAGTGATGTAGATTGTTAGCTTTGGAGAATTCAAACCACTTAGACACATATTATTTGGCAAATAGCTATGAGTTGGCAAGTTTCAGTTTTGATCTTGAATGTTGGTTTTGTCTAAAGTCTATAGCTAGTATGATCTCAAATATATTAGAGGCAAACCATTCAAAATCTTGTCAAAATTTGATGTCGTTGACTCTCTTAAAGGGTATTAAGTAAAGGGTTTAAATATGTTATAGAGCTTCTTTAATTCCATTATAATCAGGCCTTCTGTTTGACGAATGTGATGACAACTATATAATTTGGTTCGTTTACTCAACGTTTCACATAAAGTTCTATATTAGCTAAACTTTAGTTCCACATATGTAATGTTTGATTGAGTTACATTGCAAATTGAAATGAGACTGAGCATTAGTGTTGGTGAACTGTGGAAGCGTGCCTTTGGTTATAATGCATTTTATCGAGTTAATTTGGGTTTGGAAAGGCTAGCACTGATGAAAATTATTGCGTTATTGCAGGTACCAGCTCGTAGATAATTGTTGCGATGACTTCTGTCCCTAATACTGATGTAAGTATTTTAATTGAATGCTTTCTTAGTTTAGTTTGATTCTCCTATTAAATATTTGTATATTCAAAGAATCTTGCATGGAGTGATGAACAAACTCGATTCTATCTTAAACTGAGAAATGAAGAGAAGCTCAAAGGAAATGTTAGAAAACAAAATGTCAATGATGCGGGTAGACAGTCCATCATTGACAAATTCTATGAAGTTTATGGGGAAAGACATCCATGGAAAAAAATTGGGATCAAACACACTACTTGCAAAAAGCAGTATGAGCATTTCAAGCGGCTGATTCGAAAGAGAACCGGACTGGGTTATGATTCATCTGGGTGCATAGACATGTCGGAGGATTGGTGGAATGAGCTCTGTAAGGTAATCAACTATTATGTTTTATATTGTTTAATCATTATAGACTACAATGCTAGACTGCTTAGTAAAGAATAAAGAAAAACAGAGAAAAAAATTAGAGAACAAAAGCTTAGTGAGATCATTGTTTAATCATTGTAAACTATTATGTTTTATATAGTTTGATAAATGTATTGGTTTTTCAGGAATGGCCTGCATCGAGAAGTCTTAAAGACAAGCGAGTAGAAATTTGGACTTGATTGAGCAGGTGTTTGGAGCAGTTCACATAAGTGGAGGTGAAGGATGGACTGCTCAGCAAGGTGAAGACCATTTGGATCTGAATCATGATGATGCTGAAGACACTGATGCTTCAAATAGGGCAAATTCCTCCTACTCAAGAAACCAATGCTCCAGCTGAGTCAAGAACTGTTGGCCCCTCTTCTTCTAGTAGACCAAATGCTAACAGAAAAGATGAAGGGCTGCGCAAGTAGGACAAGCTGTAGCAGATGTTCTTTCTGACAAGAACAAAATGATAAGCAGCCATCCTGAGTTCAGTTGTAATCAGCTTAGGGCTATGGAAGAATTACACTCGCTGTCTGCTATTAGGCTTTGGTCTCCTTTGTACAAAGCATCTATCAACCATCTCAAGCAAGATCCTACCAATCGTCAGACTTTCTTGTTCTATGAAGAGGATGAGAACAAGGTTCTCTACTTGGAGTTTGCTACTGGTGAAAGTAGAGATGCTTGAAGACTATTTACTTGGAGTTTGCTGTTGGTGGTTGTGTTTGTATGAACTTTAGTGTTGCTTCTTTATGATATTATGTTTGTGAGACTTATTTTATTATATGAGAATTAACTTTCGTTAAGCGAATTATATTGTTTTATTAGAATAAGTTTTTGTTTGGTGAAATAATTCTGATATTTTAGGTTTTGTAATGGTTCTGATATTTCAGGTATGGTGAAGTGGAGAATACAGTAAGGTAAAAGATACAAGCTTTGGTGAAGTAAAAGACAAGATGGACAGTAATGTAAGTAGTGAACATTAGTTGCTTGGTGGAATAGATTTTTATAGATTTGTCGTTGTGCTGTGCTGTATAGATTTGAATATACAGATTATGTCCCTTTAGTATGTCGTTGTGCTGTGCTATCTTACCACTAGTGTGCTGTCTTACTTGCTTTGTCGTTGTGCTGTGCTGTATAGATTTGTATATACAGATTATGTCCCTTTAGTATGTCGTTGTGCTGTGCTATCTTACCACTAGTGTGCTGTCTTACTTGTATATCTCAACAAATGACACATATGTGTGATGTCTTCCTTGTAATTTTGCAGAACATATTAAGACTTCTAATTGAGGATGATGAGCTGGATTTGTTATTTGATGAGAATCAGCACATGTATTCTCTTATTGAGGAAATGTTTGGAGTGACTGAAGCTGATTCTAATCAAGAACTGATTAGGACAAACCGAGGTGGAGGTTGGCGGCGTGTTCAACGCTTTATGTTCGGCTCTGAGGTACAATGCTATGACATTTTGCGCATGAACCAAGCAACATTTAGGAGTTTGTGCAAGATATTATCAGAAAAGTATGGGTTATTGGAGTCTTTTAATGTTTACCTTGAGGAGAGTGTTGCAATGTTCTTAGAGATGGTTGGACAAGACTTAACTGTACGGGTTATAGCAGAGCGTTATCAGCACTTGACACCGTGAAAAGGAAGCTTGATGAGGTTTTGAGTTCTGTCTTGAAACTTGCAGCAGATATTGTGAAGCCAACAAGGAATGAGTTTGCAACTGCTAGTCCTTTTCTAGTTGATAGTCCAGTGTATTGGCCTTACTTTAGAAACTGCATAGGTGCTTTAGATGGGACTCATATTCCGGTTCGTCCACCAGCTGGGAATGTTGAGCCATTTAGAGGTAGAAAGGCTGAAGCAACCATGAATGTGTTAGCAATTTGTAATTTCAGCATGAGATTCATATACGCTTATGTTGGGGTTCCAGGAAGAGCACATGACACAAAGGTTCTAACATATTGTGCTACTGAAGAAGCTTCTTTTCCTCACCCTCCACCTGGAAAGTACTACTTGGTCGATTCAGGGTACCCAACTAGAGATGGTTACCTAGGTCCTCATCGCAGAGCTAGATACCATATAGATCAGTTTAATAGGGGAGTCCACCATCAAAAAGCATGGAATTGTTTAACCGCAAACATTCTGGTTTGAGATCAATAATTGAGAGGACTTTTGGTGTATGGAAAGCCAAATGGAGGATTCTAGACAAAAAAACCCCAAGTATGGGCTGAACAAATGGATTAAGATTGTGGCAGCAACAATGGCCCTCCATAACTTCATTCGAGATTCACATCATGAAGATTGTGAGTTTTCACATTGGAATCATATGAACAACATGATGATGAACAACATGATGAGCATGTTCAATACATACCAGCAGGTGATAGAGTGATGGAGGGTATGCATGACTCTATTACTCTAGAGATGGCAATAGGAACTTGACTTCCACATTAGCATCATATAGGTATGAGCTACTGCGTCAGTTCTTCTTGTTTAGTGGTTTTGTAGTCTTGTTGTTGCTGGAATAGTATTGAGCTTATAGTCATGGTTTGGTTGCACAATGTTGGGTTGCATTGCGTAAGCTCTCAACCTTGGAACCAACTTTTTGACTTTTAAAGTTTTTCCAAGTTTCGATTATCGAACATGCTATATAACAAGTCACCTAGTTTAAATGGTCGACATGTGATTAGTAACAAGTATTTTTTTTTTTCATTTGAGTGTGATTGACTAACCAAGACCTCTTTTTATGGCAGGTTGTTTTTCTTTTTGGGTAACATATCTTGATAGTAATGGAACAAATGAGTGAAGAGAATGAAGATTCAAGATGGTTATTTTAACATAGTAATGAGTACATGATGCTCTTTACAATTGCTTTTTCATCTTTTAAATTTAGTTTTATAAAATTTGAGTTTGTACTTTGAGTTTTTTTGGAAATTTATTCAAAATTGAGTTTATACTTTAAATTTTATTTTAATGCAAATTTATACGAAATAAAATTTTATAAATTTCAAAATGCTAATTTTAAATTAATTTTAGTGTAAATATATTTTAGAATAAATAATAAAATTAGTATAGTTAAAATTAATATCTAATATATAATTAAATCAAAATAGGGGTATATTTGTAATTTGTTTATTAAACTCATCTGGATGGAGATGACAAATGGAGAAACGAACATAAAATTCATCCAAATGACTTATCTAGATGACTCATCTGGATGAAGAAACGAACAACACCTAAAATCTGGATGAGTCATCTGGATGGATCACATAGATGGATCGTCTCGATGGAAATGACAGATGGAGAAACGAACAGCCCCTCAATAGATTATGTCGCTGGGTATTATGTGCTTGTCTTATGTCTCCTTTGCTTTACATAGAGAAGTATTGGTTATGTTGTCGAACTTTACAGTGGCCACTTCTAAAGCATTTAAGCTGACTATATTGTTGTGCAATTTTGTAGTGATGGAAACGAGAACCTAAGTAAATATCATGTCTCCATGGATATATTGGGCCAGAAAACAGCAAAATGTTATAGAATGGATGAAGTAATTGGTAAAGGAGGCTTTCGAGAATCGTGAGGTACACTCGTGGAAGCTTCAAACTCTGGTTTGAATATGTTAATCTCATAGGAGGAGGCGTTGGCAATTAAAGCAGCATGGAAATAGTGGTACACCCAGTTTATTAACTTCACAAAATGTCTCGGTGCTACCCAGTAATTATCATCTGCTTTAAGGAAAGTTTTGGTTTTTATATATGTGGTTTTCTTTTGGCGTATGTTTGGTCTTTTTGATTTATATATGTTTGTCTTTTACTGTTGACCTGTGTTTGGTCTTTTTGTATATATAATGATTACGTTATTTGATTAGTTTATTTGGTTAAGTTAATGTAAAAGTTTAATGTTTCATGCAGGTTCAAGATAAGTCATGTGCATTGTGGACAATGGCTGTTTTGTTCTGTTTTTATTTGTATTTTCAATGTGTGAATTTTGTATCTGTTTTTATTTGTATTTTCATTGTGTAAATTTTTAATATTTAGGTTTTATAAAGTTTTACAACATTGAAACAAGTTTGTACTAATAGAATACTACGTATTACTATGTACAAAAAAAATATTTGGACTACTGGATTTTTTAGGTAAAATAATTAAAACTAGATGAGTATCTCCACTTTGTGCAGGCTGATATATTAAACCTAATAAAATTTATTTTAATATTAATATGTTTATTTAAGTATATATTCTTAATTATATACATTTTTAAATTAATACTATTAATTATCTAACTTCAATATTTGTGTTGACCATCAAGGTACTCTATAATCACATATTCTAAAGATTTTTTTAATTATATACTAACATTCACGAATATTAAGAAATTAAATTTATAATTTGAATATATGATTTTTATTATAAAAATTTAATTTTTTACTTCACTAATATTTTGTTATACATTTTTGTTTCTTTACTTTAGTGATTGAATTTTTTTTTCAGATAACAATAATATATATATATATATTAACTTTTATTTTTAAAATAGGTTTTTGGTTAAACTTGATTATTAATTTATAATCAATTATATAATATAAGAAATAAATTTAGTTAATTACTAATGAAAAACTTTCTTAGTTCTTGTAAAACATATTTAATTGTCATATATCAATAATTAAGTAGTAATAAAACATGTAAAACATGTAAAACATATTTAAAATGTGTGAAATATATTTAACACATGTTTGAAAAATATTAAAATAATAATATATTTACACTTAGTAGTACTCAATGTAGGAGTAATACTATCTTATTCATAGTAATACTTTTGAAACTTTTTACATTTATTAGTAATGCCATATGAAAAATAAAATATTTATAGTAAAACCAATGTATTTAGACATTTTTAATTTGTATATAATAATTTTGTATAAATAAAACTCGGATAATGTGTACTTTTTGTGATATATCTTATTATGCTCTCATCATCAAGATATTAGACATGAAAGAATAAGGAAGTTTTTGGTGGAGAAGATAAATTTTCTGACAACTTAAAGAATATTAAAAATTTCATGACTAATTTGATATCTAAACACATATATGTACATATAGTTTCAAAATATATAAGTTATATTTGTTAAAAATATATAATAAGTTGAAAATATCCGATTTTTAGAAATATGTATAATACATAGTATTCCAAAGTAATTCAAAGTAGTCTAAGGTAGTTCTAATAGTCCATAATACACATAAAAGTTTTAGTAGTTCACAATACACGTAGTAGTTCGAATTAATATTGGTACTACATAATAGTTCAAAGCATAAGATAAGTTACTCACTGATGGCAGAACTATTTCCACATTCAAATTATATTTATATAAATCATCCAATTTATATAAATATAATATATATTTCCATTTCATGAAATATAATTTTCCTATTTTTACAAATCTTAAAAAAGATTAAAATACATCCATGTTCTTAATAAATACTTCTATTTAATGAAAATTTTTAAGACTGATAAAATTATATATGAAATCAAATCAAAGTATTTTGTAAATATTATTAGTCCATATTATTAAGTTCAAAATAGATATAACTGAAATGGAATTCTGAATTATATTAAAATTATTTTTTATAAAAAAGAAATATTGTGTAATAATTTATATATATTGTTAATTTAATTATAAGCATAAAACATTAAACTGTAGGAAATGTTTTATTTTAAATTATAAGACTTTTATATAAAAGAGATAAAAAATTTATGGAAAATCTATAATTTGTTTTTAAATTTAATTACTGAATAAAGTATTATTGAAATAATTATTTTTTTATTTTATTTTATTATTATATAAGTATTTTTTAAAGATAAACAGAAAAATGAAATTTAATATTACACCTTTTATTTAATTATTGTAAATCAATATTTTTTAAAAATAATATTAAAATGAAATTTGATACAAAATTGTATTGTATTCTAAATTTTACACTCTTTGTGTAATAAGACTAAATGTCAAAGTTATACTTTTAATTGAATTTTTTTTAAACAAATTATTGAAATAATTTTTAGTTAGATTATTTATAGTATTATTATTTATAAATAAATACAAAGCTCGAAATTGGATGCGAGAAAATTGTGTTCATATTTTTATACACCTAAAATCATCAACAATATTTTTTTGAAAATTTAATTATTTTCGAAAAAAAAAAGGTTTTAACGCAAAAAAAGGGAAAGAGAAAAATGCTTATTTATATTAACGCTATCAAAATAAAATAAAATGGTGGAGTCACATAATATTTTAAATAAAAATAAATAATAAATAACGAAAGAAAAATAATTTTTTTAAGAAAAACTTTGCTCCCGCTGGAAAAAAAGAAAAAAATGCTGAATTTTTTTTTTATCTGTGGCAAAAGAAAAAAAAAAGTGACGGGACCAACAACATTTAGAAGAAAAAGAAAAGGCAAAATAAATAATAATAAACAAACAAAGGCGGTGTTTCAAAAAAAAAAAAAACAAACAAAGGCTAAAGGGTAAG
>CAJHQP010010547.1:0-18238 GCA_905132765.1 Moricandia arvensis
ACTGTTGTGTTGGAAGTGGGTTTTGAGCGATCTGTAGTAACAGCCCAAACATACCCAACCGCGTGTTTAATATCCAGCTTCGAGACCAAACCTTCATCGGCACAGGACACCCCAGACCGGACACCCCCGAACCGTCTGATTCAAGCTCCCATTTCCGCGACTGCCCTCAGTACATGAAAACCCATCATCTCCTGAAAACTCGGCCAAAATCAAGTTACACTGGACTGATCAGTCCCTGAAAACTCGGCCCCAAAATCATACATGGACTGATTCAGTCCATGCCGTACTAAGCGTACGCGCCACGCGGACCAGCAATACGGACCCGAGGTCCCACGGACCTACAGCCAAAAATGCATTCCCCGTAAGGAAAAAAAAAAAAATCAAAATTAATATTTTTGAACAACTTTTCTGAAAGGAAACATCAGAAACATTGAAACAAAGAGTTTAGGATGTCAAGTTTCAATCAAAAGTTTATATAGGCATCCGTTAAGACCATGAGAGCCCGGGCATTGTAGCGTGCAAATGAGGTGGTTGTAGAAGCATTGGGAATTTGAACATTTACCAGAAAATAGCTTTTTACCATCCGTCGGGCCTCTATGAAGCGACATGGCAAAAAAATCAGATGTCCCCAAAGTTCGACTGTTATTTTTTTTTTTACACTCGATTTTCTCCCCCGGGAAACAAAGTCAATTGTCTCTGGTGGAAAAGTCCTGGCAAAATAAAAAGTGGGTTTTTGGTTATCTATAGAGGGTTAGGCATACTTCTCGCGCTGTGCCTATCCCCTGAGGGGTGGGGGCAGTTCCGGACTGGGTCGGTGGGATATGTGTTCCAGAGTGTGCTTGGTGCCCAAGCATGATACGCGATGGCTTTTGGCGCTTGGGGGTCCGATGGCCGTGACCTGTCACGGTGAATTTCCCGGATGACTTTTCGCGGCCAACCGTTTTCCGGGCCCCCGGACCTCGCGTGGTTGGTGGCCCTGATTTTTTCGCGGCGTTGTGGTGGACTTGTCCTGGTTTCGTCCGTCTCTAGTTGCTCTTCCGCTCTGTGATTTTCAGTTCCCTCGAAGAGTGGTTGGAAAGATTGATGTTAAGCTCGGGGCAAGAACGTAAACGGTCATGTAGTGGTGATTGATTAGCTAGTGTTTGATGGCTCTTGTTGCTGCTCCGCACCCAACGTCAAACACTCACCCTATTTCCCCTTTTCTCTAGTTTGCTTCACGAAGCACACCTAATGCTCGTTGACTTGATTCTGGGGTTCTGTGCTTTGACGCTTTACCTCGAGCTGATACGTATCCGTCTTAGAGGATAGACAGTATTACTCTGTATAGATCGGATGATTCTGGCTGGTTAAATTCATGTTCGCTGTTGTTTGGATTTAGCTATTAAGTCGGATGACTGGTAGCTCATTGGTATGGATTGGGTGGTTTTTGATGATCAGTCATACGTACTGTCACGTACCGGGCGGACCTGAATCAGTCCGTGTTACCTGAATTGGGTCTACTAAAGATTCACGAACGGTGCTACTAGGATCGATATGGCCAACACGGCACATAACGCCGACGACTTCTATTTCCGAACGGAGTTGAGGTTTTCGTATTCGTACTGAAAATTGACAGAATGCTAACCCCGAAGGAGATGCCGGGCACCGTCATACCACTATACTCGGTTTGTAATTACGAGCACATATCCTTCGAAGCATATTTACCTATATACTGTAAACCAGTAGAAGAGATAGCGCCGCAATGCGGACCATAGGAACCATGACAGATTCCAGTTTAACGATAGCAGATACGCCTTCGTTGAGATATATTCGTCTCGTGAGACAGCAACTTGAGAATTCGAGGATACGGAATGGTTTGCAGCCGACTGCAGTACAGGGTGTGCGCGATCGCCGAACAGTAACGTATGGACTGACAATCCGAGATCCCAGCTCGAAAATAACTAACGACCCCAAATCCACTTATCTATACTACCTGCAATGGACTGATCAGTACCATCCTGGCACTGTCCGCGGATACCCATCAGTCTGACAAACTCGGGAACTCTGGTCATCCAGTCACCCATGATGAACTCGGCCAAACTCAGTTACACGCGCACTGATCAGTCGGTCCGAGCAGTAAGTTATGCACTGCAATCAGTCCATGAGGAAACTCGACCCATGCAGTAACATGTATGGACTGGATCAAGTTCCATCCGGACTTGATCGCCGAGCAATGACCATTCAGTACATGAAAACTCGGGACTTGGGTCAATCAAGTCCTTATCGCAAATTCGCGCCCAACTCAGTCCACGACTGATCTAGTCCCCTCCGGACAGTACGCTATGGGACCTGAATTGTCCATGAAAAACTCGACTCTAATCAGTACATGACGGACTGATGCAGTCATCCGGAACTGTCCCCGGAAGACCATCAGTACATTGCAAACTCGGACTTTGGGGTTCATCAGATCCATGGAAACTCTCGGGCACCAAACTCAGTAACATCAGAGACATGATGCAGAAACTCTCAAACGAAAGACCCGTGCACCGGAAAAAACCAGTAAAAGACGGTCGATCAAGAAAGATTGACCAACCAATCAGATCCATGGACAGCAACGGAAATCGACCCAATCAGTAAGTGATGGACTGATCAGATCACCATCCGGACCTTGGTCCCCCGGACAGACCACAATCTCAGTTCATGAAAACAAGTCGGGATAATTGGGGTCATCAGTCCATGGAAAGACTGCGGAACCAAATCAGTACCAGTTGCCGGCGGAACTGAAATTCAGTCCGTCGAACAGTAACGTATGGAACTGATATCAGTCCATGAGAAACTTCGGCACCCCATAGTCGGTACACGGGACTGAGATTGCGACATCGCCTTGATCAGGCTCCGAGTCCAAGATGGGTCCGGATGACCCATACACAGTGACATGAAAACTCAGGGACTTGGCTCATGCAAGTCCATTGAAAACCGGCTCTGGCCAAAATCAAGTAACTACGACCTGACAGCTCCAGGGTGAAAACGGCGAACCGCCATAACTCCTAGTACATGACACTGGAACTGGATGAGTCCACCAGACTGGTCCCCCGGCATGAGCCCATCCAGTCATGAACTCGGGACTTCAGTTGGCGTTCAGTCAAGTCATGGAAAAACTACGGCAGGAAATCAGGTAAAACACGCCGGACTGAATTCGGAGTCCGTGCCGGACAGTAACCGTATGGGAGCTGATCATGTTCCATGGAATAAACTCGACCGGAATCAGTAATCATGATGGAGCTGATCAGTCCATCCGGACTGTCCCAACGCCATCAGTACATTGCAAAAACTCGGGACATTGGTGTTCATCAGTGCACCCATGAGACCAACAGCTCTCGGCCAAAATCAGGTACAAGCGAGACTTTGATCAGTCCCCGTCGCCGGAAGCGTCAACGTATATCGGACTGGCACGATCAGTCCCATGACAACTCGACCACCCACCAAATCCCCACATGTATACATGAATGGCACATGAGGTCAATCGCTTGAGTGCAGTCATCCACGCGGCATAAGCCACCTTGCGGTCACCGATGAACTCCCACGACCCCCAGTCCTGCCCTCAAGTTGTCACCATCGGCTCCCAGCGATAAACGGCACAGAGAAAGGTTTGGACAGCCTCACCCCTTATATATACCAATAACACTTTCTTTCAAGGCCAGGACTCATTCCACACCAGTAGACATTGCTTTGTTCGCGGAGGAAAACGTCGATGTCACCACCAAAACGGACACAACCCACGGATCACTAAGATATCAACATCGAAATTGTGATCTGAGTTTTTGTCCCTATGCCCTCGGTCCAACTTAGCCAAATCCAAGTTAACAGGCTTTGTAAAAACAACGGCCATATACTATTCCATGAAAATAACTCTCATGCGGCTACCATAAATCAGTAACATGGTGTATTCATAATCTGTTATCAGTTCCTAATGCTCTTAACCACCGTCATTGTCTCACTGCCCTGATAACACTTCAAACAACGTGCCCAGGGCAAATTCCTCATAGTGGCTGACGGTCATTGGTAAACGGATGCCTATACTTAGAATCTTCTATGATTTGATACAATCTTTCGCACGTATTCCTCCTACTTCAACTCGCTCTTTGTTTTCATGTTTGCTCGACTAGACTTTTCCGGACCAGCACCTCACGTGATGGCACTCAGAGTACTCAGGTATCACAGGCTTGTGGTTCCAATACCAAAATATTTCATCCGTAGAATAGGAATAAAAATATAATTTTCGAAGAATTTTTAATGTTTATTTTTCGTTCTGGTGCAAACATCACAACGTTTTCCTGATAGGAAGAAGCCATGCACGGGTAATCATCTGAGACGACAACAGAGAGATTTGTAATGGACGTCATGTCGATAGTTTCATATGCTGAAAAGTATGTATGATTCTTATGGTGAGTCCCGTTGTACCCAGAGAGCTGGCTATTGAGGAGTCGCTAGCGGGGCATTGCTGTAGGGACGGTGCTAAAGAGGTGTAGGGTGGGTTGTAGTAACTCCCGAGCTGGTCCGACGTTTAGAAATTTGAGTGTAAATTTGAGCTAGAGGAGAAAGTGACGCATCATTTAGTACCATGGCTGATCATCCATGGTGAAAGCACTGAGTGCAACGAAAGTCAGATTGCCAAATTCGATGTAGTCTTCTTTTCTTTGACAGTCGATTTTCGCTCCGCCCGGGAACCGAGAAGTCAAGGTGACTACTGGGTGAAAGTGCTGATATAAAGAGTGTATCTTGTGTATCATAGGTACGTGAGGGGTAGGCACTCTGCGTGCGTCCGTGATCCTGAGGGTGGGAGTCGGGATTGGCGTGTGGGGATAATCGTCGTGCGGTACGGCTGGCTGTGTGCAGCATTGATGGATGGTTGGAGTTGTGGTCCGGATGTGGCAGCCGTAGGCGGACTCTATAGTGCTAGCGTGCGGACTGTCGGGATGCGTGTTTCCGGTCAAGTAGCTATTTCCGCGCAACCCATGTCCTTGTTACCCGTGCGGGGAATCCGTTTTTGGGTGCGACGCCTGGCAGCTCCGTTTATGCGCGCTTGTCGTGGAGACTTGTCGCCTGGTGTTTGGGCTGTCCGTTTATCTTCCCCGGCAGCTGTGCGATCTATGCCAAAAAGATTTTTCATCGCGAAGAGTGGTTGGAAGATTTGACTCCGTACATCGCATGGGACGCAAGAAGGAGCGTACTGTATGGTGCTGAGATGAGCTGGGTATGAATGATGAGTTCTTTCACACTAGGTGGTTATGATGGTTCGGACTGTCGCGTATGTGTCTTTTCCTCCCATGTTACTGATGGCATGCCACCGGCGAAATCAGTCTAGCGAAACTACCACGCATATCCGATTACTTCACGATGTTGCTTGCCGAGGAACCACGTACGTAGGATAGCTTGCGTTTTGACCTGCCGGTGAATCTGGGTGGTGCTCCGGCTTGTAGTTGGCGGTACCGTATGCTACAACAGTGAAAACTGTATGTTAAGGTGTTGGGTTTACAGATTTCCCATTGGTTCGCTGCAGTACAATTCGCCCGGGCAGATCATGCTCTCTCGCTTCGGTTTGATGATCTGATTTTCAGTAACGCACATACGACCGTTGAAAGCGTGGCATATCGATCCTTTAGCTCGTGGAATGCTAGTGACCAGATGCGAGTATCAGAGCTACTAGTCAGTCCTTTCAATGTAGCTGGATTGGGTCGAGGTTTTCCAATGGACTGGTGCCAAGTCCAATTCAACAGTCTGTCTGGACGGACCTACGTACATTCAGATGATCAGTCACGATGTATCTAGGATTTTGGCACGACGTTCTTCATGCATGGATCTGATGATCAGCGCGAACATTCCTGAGGATGTTGCTATACAACGGTCACTCGGTACTGGCTAGCTAGATGGGTGGTTCGTTACTGCTCCGGGTTCGTACTCGATCAGAGTCAGTCCGGACAGTACTGTATGGGACACTCAGTCCGATGGAGACTCATTGTGGATAATCCGATGAATAACGCTCACGAAACGGACCTAATCTAGCCTCATACGCCATGTACTGATGTGATGATTGGGCCAGTCGCATGTTCCGAGTTTCCTGGCCAATGGACCTGAATCCAGTCCCATACCCGTTACTGACTTCCGCGGCTGTGCAATAGCGCGCAATACGGGACCTAGGATTCAAAAGTACCTCGTGGTACTAAGAGCTTTTGGGGTGCGGCCGCGAGTTACTTAATGGACTTGGGAGTCATTGACCACGCAATCATGAAATCACCCCTGAGTCTGTCCATCATTGTTCTGAATGGAGGCTTCCGTCCCGGGCAAACGATAGAGTCAGCCCGGGATGAGCGCTGACCGTATGACATGCCAGTTCTCAGTCCGGTACCATATGTACGTATTATGGCAAGTCTGGATCAGTCGCATGAAAGACGTCGTACGCCACATGCAGTAGCATGAATGGACTGATCAGTACAATCGCGGACTGTTCGCCAGGATGAGCCCTACGTGTCAGGATAGCATGAAAACTTCGGACTTGGGTGCATCAGTTTTCCGCAATGAAACATCTCGGCGCAATAACTGGCAGACGGCACAGTGTATTTCTGATCACCCGTGGGCCTGCCTGGCGTGAGATCTCAGTGTCCATGATCCAGCGTTAATGGCTACTGATCTAGGTGTCAGCCAGTGGAAAGACTCGATCTTAATAATGACAGTACATGACTGGACTGATCAGTCCTCCGGGACTGTCGCCAGGACTGACCCTAGTTCAGTACATGAGAAACTGCGGGCTTGGGTCTCAAGTCCAATGGAAAACTCGGCCAAACTGCAGTATGCACGGACTGATCAGGTCACGTATCCGGCAGTACGTAATAGGACTGAGTCACGGTTCCATAAAACTCGACCCAATCAGTAAATGATGGACATGTAGTCAGATCCATCCGGACTGTCTCCCCGGCACGAGCCGCTATCAGTTTATGACAAACTCGGGGACTTGGGTCATCGAGTCCATGAAACTGCGTGCTGCACAATGGAGTAGCAGCGGGACTCCCATGAGTGCGAGCGTCGCCGGGTACCGTCAACAGTACGGTATTGAGACTGATCAGAGCGCATGAAACAGTCGTACCCAGTTACATGCCGGGCCGCGTATCAACAACAGACTGTTAGATTGTAGCAACAAGATTTCAGCCGGCGACTGGATCAGCTTCAATGTCTATAACAGGCTAGAGCTGTCAGCGCGGGTATGTACAGCGCATAGACAGTAGGGCAATGTAAGATACTCATAGTTGGCTGGCGGGGACGTTCGGCAGATTTATGTCGTGTGGCGTCATCAGTCCTATGAATAGACGATGGATGTTGGCCCTAAATAAATCAGGTACACCGAAGCTGATGACAGTCCATGAAAACTCGACCCATATCAGTACATTGCATAGGACTGATGAGGTTTTCCATTCGCAGACTGGTCCCGGAGACCGGCATGCCAGTAACATGAAACTCAGGGACTAGTTGGCTGGCATGGCAGTGCCATGCAAGAAAGCAGCTCGGCGGGCAAAATCACGGTACAGCGGGACTAAGATCAGTTCCCGTACGCGAGTCAAGTACGCATATGGCACTGATGCGAAGTCCATGAAAACTGGCGACCCAAATCAGTAGCATGTGGTATCTGATCAGTCATCGGAGCTGTTGCCCGGATGACCCATCAGTACATGAAAACTCGTGGATTTGGTCTATCAACGTCCATGAAGAAGCTCGCCAAAACTAGGTACAAGCCGGGACTCGATGCAGGTGCCGTCACGCGTACCATACCGCGTAGGCGAGTCCCGTGGAGTCAGTCGCATTACCTTTCTTCATGCCTTGCAGTAGAGAGGAACCTGGGATATGGTAGCGATTAGAAATTTACGGTGAAGAAAATAGAAAATCTAATTAGGTTTGACTCATCTATAACTTATGGGTTTATGTTATTTGCAACTACTACTAACATTATAAACATGAAGATGTACAAAAACTAACATTATAAAATCCACGTATCTGTTTATAAGAGTAGCCGAATCATCTATAATTCTTTTAGAAAATATCTAGTTAGAAAACTCCCCACAATAGATTCATACACATCTGATAATGTATAATCTTCTTTCATCTGAAGTTGATTCAAATTAGATCTTGTAATTGGTTTCTCCTAATAATATGCATATACTTGATTTATGTCCACAAAGGTCGAGTCAACATCTTCTTCAATAGACAAAATCTGATTCAGTCTGAAAATTTGCAGGGATCTCAAATTTGGTGGTATAAACCGCTTCTTCTTCTATTTCATGCTCAGTGCTCACGTCACAAATCAAACAAAAAAAAACATTACAACATATACCATGTATATACACTTAATTGAAATGTTTGGATAGTGAAGACATATACCAGAGTTTATTAAAACATCACAACCGCCACACCACCACAGCTACTTTGGTTTAAAGGCCACGATCTGTCATTCATGCCTTACTATATCTATCCTATAGACGCACTTCAAAGAAAAACATCATCAGCCTAAACCAAAGAGTTCTTCGAAATGGTTGAATCTAAAGTAGCATTCGCAAGAGGATTAAGGTTCGATGAAACCGTCCTTGATCGCATTCTACATCGATCAAGAACTACTAAGACGCATACCAGGTGAAGTTGTGCTTGGTGGTTGGTGATTGGGAGATTCTGGTAAGTGCAGCAGCTCGTGTTCTATCTGGGGTGACTCGGGTCTTCTTAGGCCTGGTTCTGGTTCAGAGAGGCTGAAGAGACGGATTGTTGAGTAATTGTTCTAATGCTGGATGAGATCAGACAAACGCATATCCTAATAATCATCATGACCATACGTCTAGTACATAGTTGGCAACAAACATGATAACAAAAGTCAATAACGCTTCACATTGTTGTCAGTGATATAATTTAGATAATGGCAGAACACTGGTCAATTGGTTTATAGGATAATATTAACCAACATAAATCATGGGTTTTTTTAAATTAAATCCAAACTGTAACTTAAGCTTAATGTAATCAAAAGAATGGAGCTCAGAGTGTAGATGCACCTCATCTTTGAATTGACATCCTTAGTTAGATCCGATGAAGAAGTTGAGAAGCTATTACTCGAATGTGAGGAATCACCATGGTTTCTCTTCCCTAAAGTGATCGATTCAATCTTCGTTTCTTCTTACTCTTTCTCAAAACCGGAGCCCGCTTCCTCCCTTTTAACCGACCCATTTTGTTAAACCGATCTGGGTCATCGTCCTTCGTTTCAAAAATCAAACCCAAATCCATCTCTTCCCTCCCTGCTCGCGATTTGCTCACTTGATTTCTGGATCAGCCGGTGATGGTAAGTCTCTCCACCGCGTTTGACGTTTCTGGTTTCCCAGGTTCTGAGCAATCTCACCACCATGGTTAAAGAACATCGGCCTGATTTAAAATCATATTTTTTTTTATGAATTAACCCTTTTAGAATTTTTTTTTTTTATTGTTTTCACGACTTCAGACGATGATGTTCAGGGAAAGAAAGGCTTACCTTTAATAGGAGTAGAGACACCGCCTTGTAGAGGAATACGGTGCATTCAATAAGAGATCGCGCTTGAAGAGGGGTGATGAAGTTAAGGAGCATGATAAAGGGGATGAATCAATTAGTAGAAACGTTTCCGTTGATATCAAGAAAAAACAGAACATCACAAAGCGTTTTTTTCACGTGGATTGAAGATATTGAAACCCCATAGTTGTATCAGAGATCGACGAAGAAGACTCTTCGATTCATTGTGGAAGAAGAACACGAAACCCTAAAACTTGAGGTTGGTCTAGCTGTCTTTCGGGCTGAATCACGGGAATAAACATAAAGCCCAATAAATCATGAAAGCACATAAATGAAACGATGAGTTTAAGAAAGCATGCAAATGAAACATGTACTTCTGTTTTAAAAGGACACGTGTCATGCTTAGAATTTACTATTTGATTACGTGGAGCAAGGAAAATAAGAGAGAAGTCTTCTTTATATATATATATAAGATATATTTTAATTTAAATAATACTGAATATATATATATATATATATATATATATATCTATAACAATAAAGTTGAGTTTGCTCTCTCCTTATGAAGCCACATCAGAAGGGAGGAGAGGGCTTTTGCTGACACATCAGCATCCAAAAAAACTACAAACTCGCTTCATCTTTTACGTTTGGTGGGCCGTTACCGAACTTTCATTTTCATTGTGTTTAGGGGACTTTTATCTGGTTCTCAAAATCGTGTGGGCTTGAAGTAAACGATTAGAAGCCCATAATAATTAGGTTTACTCGCCTTCTTCCCTACTGCTTTCTACGCCTTCAGACGTAAGTTCTCTGCAACTTGAGGACACCGAGTAGATCATTGTAACGTTTACAGCCCCATTAATATCTTCTTTATTTCTCGCTTTTATGTGCTTAGCCCACCACTCCCACTCTGGAACATTCAATCGATCTCATCGCACTCCATATAAACCGACTGGATCCCCGAGTATAAATACTGCAACTCTCATAGATGAAAAGCGCAACTTCAACGAGCTTTACAAGGATAGTCTGAGGAGTACCTTTTCTCGAAATGGAATCTTAACTGGATATTGGAAATGGGATTGCAGCCACTGAATACACCAGTGAGATGCAATGGATTGTGAGTTGGTAATAGAAATATCCAGTGACCAAGGTCAGCAAGTTTCTTTCTTTCTTTGTCGTTCAATTATTCTGAGTTTAGCCAGTGAAGAGATAGGATCAACTCATTCTATTTCATTCGACTATATTTGGTTGATGATTCAATCTTTTGTTGGTTCATAGGTGGAAATTAAGAATTTGAGTGCATTTCAGTAATTAACAAGGAAGTCGACTATGTGGTATCAAGACAAGAACTTCTCTACAACCAGGGCCAAACCGACCATATTGTAATGATACAAGTACACCAAGTTTAGTATCTACAGAGCAAGAAGAGCTGACAAACAACCATAGGCTGTTAAATCATAATATTCAGGGAGGAGGTTCGAGTGAGATGACAAGTTAAAGAGAACGAAAGCTGAAACAAGGTATTGCAAAAGGGTTAGTGGATAAGAGGAAATAATATGTAAATATGGGCAAATTTAAGCAATGGAACGAAAGCGGCTGAGACGAAAACTTCTCATTAAATTCTGCTTTGGTCGGCGACGTGAGACTTCGGTCTAGAAGGGTAAGCCCGATCTCGGGACATTACATTAACAAGTTTGTATATATTGGTAGCTAATTTTAATATATTCCGTATTCAAGTTATATTGTTTCTTTTAAGCAAGTTGATTGTCGTTATAGAGCTTGGAAACTAACTGACTCATGGACCATCGCAGATGGATCAAAGATCTTTTTTGTTAACTTGTGATTGTTGAGTCAACAAAATAATTTGTTGTTGTTTTTTTTAAAAAAAAATTATGAGTTATCTAAAGATGATGGAAGGATCGTGAATTGCTGTCGTAGATTTGGTTTTGATGTCATCATTGACTTAAGAGTCTTGCAACAATGGTATGTGTACCTCAATTTTCTTCAAACTTGAGACTGATGAAGTCATATGATTTCGCTGATCATTTCTTTGTTGATTATTTTGTTGCATTGAGTTCTCAGCTTTTGGTATATACCATTGAACTTACATGTCAAAGAAATTTCAAAATGATGGTGAAATGTATGATGAGTTTGGTAATCTAAAGAAGTACCCTGTTATAACAAACCAAGCTGACACCAAACATGCCGTTGGTGCTGTTCGTTTTGTGTGGGAAGTCAAAGAAATAGATAATTCTGCTTAACTTCAACTCACGTAACTTCTCTATGTACGGAATTTGCCACAAAAGTTGAATTTCAGAATAGAAACTTACCATGGAAACTTCCGCTATGAAACAAAATATTTGATTTGTTATAGATAGATAAAATAGCCCTCACATTTTCATGGTACTTATCTAGAGGACACTTCGAGTAAATCAATATATTTGCAGGGATTTTGCTACAAATTGCATACTAAGCTTGACGCCATATGAATCTATATATGTATAAGAAGAAGAAGATGCCAAAAATGAAAAGGTTATGCTAAAGTCTTAAACAGTTAAACTTAGTTACGTAGATATGCCGCCCACTCAACCGAGTAAAAGACTATTGTTTGCGGCTTCTCACAAAAAGTTATGACCGAATGTGTCCATTTAGTGTTCACGATTTGTATCTGTGGCAGGTGATGATAGAGATAGAAGAGAGAGAAGCAAAGACATACACATAGACCTTGGAGATAATCATAGAGATCATCACCACGATAAGAATATACGCATAAGCAGAGAGAGGGAAAGAGGCAATAATCATGACTGACTATGACCATGATCGGGACAGAAACAGAGACAAACTACAATTGTGAAGCAGTTACAGTAACTAAGAGAAATATATTATTTTTAGCGCTTTGAAAGTTTAATGGAAAAAAAAAAGAATGGAGAAAGTTATGAATTTTAAGATCTGTTTATTGCCATATTTATTTGATGGTATCATACTATCATATCATATATAAAAGTTTTTATTTCAACAACATACTAAAACATCAATTAAATATGGAAGTGTTTATAAAGTCTAAGGATTCATAAACTAATAGTATACTGTATCAATAGGTGTAACTAAAATAACAATTATCCATCATCTAATAAAAAAATCAGCTAATACACTTTAAACATCACATTTTTTTGTTATTGAACAGATTGAAAAAAAAACTAAAACATTCTATATGAAAAATATTTTTCAATAAAATAAAAATAATGTATAAAATAAAAATTGAATATATATTTTAGTCATTCCATCTTTCAAATATCACATAAGTAATATAATCCATAAAATTGAGTTTAAGATTTTTTCTTTGTGTACATAGAAAATTAATGGGTATGTAAATAAAATTAAAGTAAGAAGCTTTGTGAAAATTATTGTCAAATGCTATAAAAATATGTTTCGTATTTTTTATTCAAAAGTAAAATATGTTTTCATATAGTTTTATATCGATTATGCAAATAGTATCCTTGCAATTATCTGTTATATTACATAAATGTAATATTGTTTTTAAACACAAAAAATCAAAATATTATTATAAAACTATTTCTCTAAAATTTCAATAGCATTACTTGAAAAGGAAAGTATTCATTTCTTTAAAACAAACAAGGCATCCACGTAATCAAACTCAAAAAGTACAATGATCAAGTTATATTAACATTAACACCCGCTTAGCCAACAATCCTAAGCAGCTATAACTATGAAGACGATTCACTCATCAACAACACCCATTCGTAGCCAGTCTAAGGGAAAACATACCTCTACCTACTTACTATATGAAGTAAAATAAAAACAAATGCATTAAGTGTTGTAACTACAATCATAAGTGGTGATTCCTACCTGCCATTTAGAGAGAATGGGAAAAGGAAATCAGTGCTATAATTAATCTTCTTCTTTTTTGATACCACATCAAATTGTACTATTTTCTTCGAATTTTTCACTCTATATACAAACACAAAATTACAATAAGCATATTTCTCTCTTCGGACTCCTATAATCCTATCAATTTCAAATTTTTCACGGACCACAACTATAGATGAAAACTAAGAATTAAGTAACTAAGATATAAAATGTTAGTTTTTCAAATTCATACCAAATAACACAAAAATAGCGTCAAAATAAAATGAAGAATCATCCAAAATACCACAAAAATTACACACATGGTGAATAAATGCCGAATTAATAAATTACAACTTCATTTGATAGTCTTACCGTAAAAAAGTCTTAAACTCCTGAAATTTCACATTATTTGACAAACACAAAAAATGACCCAATCACCAACTTAAAAAAAAAATAAAGAATCCTTATGCACTTAACAAATTCCCAAACTCCTCACACAAAAAATCCTAAATACACATAAACCATTTAGCTTAAATGCCTACACAACCGCCTATTTCACATGGAAATACAAATCCTCTAATCCAATATAAACCATATATACAATTACATGACAGAATAATATTTTACTCATAAAACACACAAACACAACCCACAAAAATACATCACACATAAAAAAATAAGCAACATCCCGCGCGAAGCGCGGGCATACCACTAGTATATATATATATTAAGTGAAACTTCATATTTATATGATTTATGATCATTTATATCTTGTTATAACAAAAAATGTTAAACTATTGATTACAAAAATTTCAATGAGGATTAAACAATCTTAGTAATTTATAATCGTTTAAAAAATTTCAAAATATAACATATAAGAAAAAATATTTTATATTATTTGCTTAATATGATTGTTTAATTTCTTTTAAAATATAAATTAAACAAAAATGATGGAGGATACAAAAGTTGTTATCATATCTTTATTATTCAGAATCATTTATTATCATATATTTGTTAATCATATTAGGTAATTTTGTAGCTTTTATTTAAGGAATGAATAGACAATATTAGTTCATACACTACTAATTAATTTGATTATTAGTTTAATAAAAATATAATATATGTTTAGATGAATCACCTTTTTTTAAGAATTCTAAAAAAATAGCCTATAACTTGACATTTCACAAACTCATCTGGTCTATAACACAATTAACATGCACCAATCTAATATTTTTCAATTCCAATATCTTTGTTACATAGACAATAAAAAATCACTAATCTTGGAAAGACCTCTAACATACCTAACTTGGCTTTGTCTTAAATTCATGTTTTGTCTAGATACAATAATTTATGTCTGATTAACAATCATAACATAATTAAAAACAAGAGAAAGACCTTATATAAAAAAATAAGAAAGATCTCACACCTACATAGTCATGGTCATAGACCTTGTATAATTCCCTCCGACCTAAGTTCCACTGAACTTATCTAATATCTAGACCTTATATTTATATTTTGGAAAAACCTCTTACATAGTTATGGTGAACAGACTTGTTTTCACCGGAAACGAAAAAGCAAAAAGACTATTCTTGTTTAGATTTTGGTAAGAATAATAGAAGTTTATGGACTGAGCAGAGTCAAAGGTTACATTAAAAGAGCAAGCGATTATTATTGTAAATATGTTATTATGTTAATAGATTTCTGTTAATGTCAATAATGTTAATAATATATAAAGATGTCCAATGACATAAAATGTAATTAATCTAGTAACAAATTAATTTTTAAATGGAAGGTGTGAGAAGCTATCTTGTGATGACACATCAGCATATTGACAATCTTGTGAATATATTACACTTTAAATGTTACTTATTAAAAATGCTCCTCCTTTAATACATAGAGGATATGTTGGCTCATCTAAATATATATTATATTTTTATTATATTAATCATTAAAATAATTATTAATCTAGCGTAAAAAATCAATTAGTGCTCTACAAAAAAATATTATTTCCTTAAATAAAAACTACATTGTTACCTATTATAATTAATATATATATGAAAATTAACTATTTGAATAACAAAGATTTGATAAAAATTTATATATATTATCATATTTATTTAATATTATATTATTAAAAAAAATAATCACATCACTATATAATAAAAGTTTTAGAGTTTTTTTCGTATAAGTTATACTTA
The DNA here is from genome assembly GCA_905132765.1 of Moricandia arvensis. NCBI lineage: Eukaryota > Viridiplantae > Streptophyta > Magnoliopsida > Brassicales > Brassicaceae > Moricandia > Moricandia arvensis. The sequence continues at coordinate 15,610 of CAJHQP010010547.1, forward strand.
ACTTTAAAAAAACAACTATAAATCATTCAAACTGTTAAAAGTCTCAAACTTAAAATTTTATGATCATTAGTTTATGATAATTGTTATGATAAAATATACATGATCACAAAACCATATGAATATAAAATCTCATTTAATAGATATTTACATTAAAAATATATATTTAGTTTGATGAGATTTAAATTAAACTATATACCTTATAAAAATGCATAAAATTTTAATACTAATTTTTTTAGATATGTATCATATTTGAATTGATAAAATTATATATTTTTACAATTTTATTTTGATAAAAACGTGAAAATGCATTTAAATGTATTATTATTATTAAAAAATATAAAATATTTATTGAACAAATATTTCATAAAATATATCACTTCCCATATGCTGCAGTTTATTACCTAATACACACTTAAGATGATAAATATTATTTTGTCGATACTGAGCCTTATATTTAATACTATGTGCTTCCGACGAATTATGCTCTCAAGGTTTTTGTAAATTTTTTGGACTGTGTCAAAATTTCTTATTCTATATCGATATAGAAATTTACATCCACCAATAATATGTTAGTATTCATATCCGAAAAGTAGGGTCACTAGAATCAGGTTAATCTTATAATTTTTGAATAACTAAGAGCATCTCCAATACTATTTCATTTTTTTTACCCCAAACATCATTTTGGAGTAAAATATACTCCAACCCCATTCCATTTTCAACTCCAAATTGGAGTTGAATTTTATTTATTTATAGGATAGTCCTTTAAATCTTGAATGTTTTTACTTCATGCTTATATTTTTAAAAATAAGACAATAACATGAAAAGAAAAGAGATTGTTTAATATTTACATAAAGATGCATAAACTAATAAAAAATACAAAACTATATAATAAATACAACATAAAATAAATAATTTAATAATCTAATAAATTATTTATGGCTCAAAATTGGTGAAGTATTGTCCAAACAATGAAGACGACTGTTTAAAAATTTCTTACTCAATTCAGAAAAACCAAAGATAAAAATCTCATTATTCATTAGTTGACCATTTATGGAAATAATATTCTAACTAGGTTTCTACCCGCACTCCCGTGCGGGTATTTATTTTAATTTTTAAAAACATACAATTTATTGTACATAAATATTATTATATTAACATTGAATTATTATTTATATTGGATGTTTTTTATTTCTTATTATATTCCTATATTTCAAAATAGATAATGTATAATTGAGGTTCTTATGTTTCAAAATAGATGATTTTCATATTTTAATGTAATTTTTAACTTTATCAAAAATTATGTAATCAATAATATTTGTAGTTTATTATGTAACTGCCTAAATAGTTTAATTTATATTTTAATTTTAATATTTTATATAGTAATGAATAGAGCTGGACAAAAGCCGAATTCGAAAGAATGGAATCGAAGCCAATCCGAAAAATAGTATCAAACCCGAACATAAATTGATTAAATATCTAATCGGTTCAAAATTTTAGTATCTAGAGATTCGGAAACCGAATATGATCTTAACCAAAGTATTTTGGGTACCTCAAATGTATCCAAAATAGATTTATATACCTAAATATACTAAGTATATTTCGATTTAATATATTACAAAAACATCCAAAATATATAAGATATTTTAAGTTGACTAAAATATTTGAAAATACATACAAATAATCAAAATTAAATGTCCAAAATAGCTAAATATACTCAAAAACAAAAACATAGAAATGTCTATTCATTCTATATCCAAATATTCAAAGCCAAACTAATTTATATCTTACTTTTAGGTATTTTAACATATTTTATTCAAACATATATGTAACATATTATTTTTATAGATTGAGAAATTAAAACTATATAAGCTAGATAGATATAATCTTATCTTTCAAAATTTAATTAATATTCCTTTAATTTTTCTAGTTAATGAATATTTGGTTTGTTAATATACTATATAAGAAACTTGACTGTCATGTTTAATATACATATTTCGAATGATAATTTTTTCATTCTTTTTTATTTGATAGAAAATCATATTTGGTTAGTTAAGATGAGAGATTTAGATATGTTAGTATAAAGTAGCTCAAAAAATTAGGAGGTTGTTAAATTAGTAATATTCTTTTGTGGATTCGTGCTCAATTTTATACCTAAAAGAGGAATTATTTTTTGAACGGCCTTTATTGTAGTTATGTATAAACCGGTTGAGCATAACATTAATAAAGAGTTATTTGTTATTCATGAATTATTATTAGCCATATTTTGGTTAAAATATTAATATAGGAATAATAATCGAGGTTATTCATGAAAAAAATATTCAAATGATAAAAGTTTTTTTAAGTTGTTATGCTCACAATGTTGTAATCCCAAGAGTTATAACTAATGATATGTTATTTGTTGAATTTTCGTTGGCTGAAATATATGACAATTATACGGTTTAAGTTTACCATACAATTTTGTGACAAAAAAAAAAAGTTTACCATACAAAGGTTATTTAATTGATAATGGAGCAGTGTACGATAAGAAGATGCCATTGTATTTTATGGTGTCATTTCAAATTTATAAAAGAGTTCAGATTGGTTAAAGGAGACGTGATGATTGGTTACGATTTTAATTCGTTATTGTTTG
>CAJHQP010010548.1:0-18237 GCA_905132765.1 Moricandia arvensis
GTTGATGACTTGCTGCAACCGCTGCCTGAAATGAAACCGTAATCCAAGGTTGATCTAGCATTTTAGATCTGTTTAACTGTCTTTTATCAAGATTTACAACAAGAAATGTACCTGGAAACTACGAATCTGTTCTTCATCTTCATTTCTAATTGTCGTTCATATTCCCTCTTTGACTACGAAAACAAATGCACATGAAGAGATTAAGATGAATATCACCTAAAGCCATCTTAGTTATGATTCTTGTTTCCATTACTGATTGTCAAGATCTTATAAACATCAACTCATCAATGTCTTACACTGGATCCAAGAGATAAGTTGAATAAACGGGCAAGAAATTACTGAGCTTTAGATAGAAAGATGGCTCACCATTTCGAGTTTATCGAGAAACTCAGTCTCATCCTCATCAAGAGCTTTGGGTGGTCCTAACAATCCAATTCACACATCTCTTTTTAAATGAAACAAAGGGCACACTAACTCCAGAAAGAAGAGCTAAACCAAAGATGTTACAAACTAGTACAAGCGATTACAGGTTGAAGAAACAATGCTGAAGAATCATCATTACTGGTAGAGTGACTCACTATGCTTGAATCGTTCGTTAAACTCAGCGTCTTTCTTGTCTTTGTTCTCTTTCAAAATCTGTAATTAATATGAAAGAGGAAGCATTGTTCTTAGTCTTCCATGAAACTTCAACAACAAGGTTAATACTTAAAATAGTAATGACTGTTCAGCTGCAATCTGATCAAAAGACTGAAACTTTCCAGGAAAGTAGAATAAAACGAGAAAAAGGAGGGATGGAGAGAAACCTCGTACAAAGCCTTGTCTCTCTGGAAGGTTCCATCTTCAACTCGTTCGCCTCTTTCTCTCTTTGATTCATCTAACTACGTCACACCAAATTCAATTGCCCAGAAAATTTTAAGATCGAATCTACAAAGCTATGGCTTCGATAGAGGAGAGTGAGAGAGAGGGAACCTGTTCCTCGCTGACGAAATTAAGTAATCTAATAGGCTTCACTGTCTCTTCTCGTCACCCATCTTCTTCTTCGTCTGCGCAACAACAAGAACTCTCGTTGGCTCCGGTCGGAATTAGTAACAAACTCTTCTTTCTCCGACAAAACCGACGACACGTCACCTAATATTTTCAAATCTCCAGAGAAACCCATCGAGTTATTATTTATTCAGAGTTTGACCCTACAGGTTTCATCTGATCAGTTTAGACCAAGATGTAATGAACAATTGAACATGCTTATAGTTTATCAATAGGGAAATTGCACTCTATAGCTAACAAAAATATTATAATTCATCCGCTGTCCAAAAACCCTATCTCACCGATATACCGCATCTTTATTATATATAATTGACATATTACCCTCCAGTAACCGGCTAAACCTACAATAAAAATAAATAAAAAATTAATTATATCTATATTCATAAAAGTTGACGTGTCTCTTTGACAATTACAACCTCTCACTGGAAACCTCTTTTTGGTACAAAGAAGGTGAATAGTCTCCAGATCCGCCGTTTCTTCTTCTAGCGAATACTAAATCCACGGAATCTGAAAATAGATAGAATCACGGCGCCTATTAACAAATCTTTTGGTTCAGGTTAATTTTGATTTACTGTGAAGTAGTTTCCGATTAACTTGTATGTCAAAAGATTTTTCTTTGTCTGTTTGCTATTTGGCTTCCATCGTCTTCATTCCTTGCGTTTGATTGTTTGGACTTTTCCTCTTCCTCCTTTACAAATTCACACTTGCATAGGATAGTTCTTCCTATCTAATGAAACGAGGCTTGTTTGGTGTTTTAGGAAATTCATGTTCTTCCTTACTATACTATCTCGTTACTACTCTGCTATTCTATTCGTTTAAACTGTGTGGTTCTATTCTATACGTGTTTCTTTTTTAAATTTAATTTATTGCTTGCTTATTATACTATCTTCTAAAGAACTAAGCTATTTTATTATATGTAGTACGTCTGTGTGAATATCGTCTATATTGTATCAACATATTTGTCGGCCATTAGATTATTCTATTTTATCTATACTAAATTATTAAATTGAAGAATATGTGTATGGTTTTTTTTTTTTTTTCTTGTCCTTTTTACTATCCTATCTACTAAACCAGTCTTTATATTATTATGTTCGCTGATTTTGTGAGAATTTATTCTATACATGTGTTCAATTTGGAATATAATCTTCTCCTTGATTACTATACTATCTAATAAACCACTAATCCATTCTATTATGTTTTGTGAAAGTGTAGCAGATGGGGATCCATACGTTCTCTGTAATGTTTGTGCATTACATTCTCTCCTGTCAGTTGGTTACCGGTAAAGAGTTTGAATTGTGGTGGCTCTTTGTTGGAAAGCCAATACGATATGCAATCCAAGACTTTTCACTTGTCACTGGACTCAATTATGGCGAAATACCAGAGAAAGTTAGTGGTCGATCCAAGGGCATTGGTAGAGGTAACGCATCAAGATCAACCACGTCCATATGGGATACTCTTTTCGTGGGGAGGATAAGCCAACAAGTAGCTAGACAACTAGATTTTTTTTGTGTGTATGCCATTATTGTTTATTATATATTTCAGTATTTTCATCGGATTTGTCACATCCAACTGTTCTACTATCTTTGTCTAAACCTATTGTGTCATTGTACTATTAACTTATTTGAACTCTATGGTATTCTATGTTTTGCACTTACCCTATAGGAGAGTGCTTTGTCAATATCATGAGGTAGAAGTTTATATATATTATAATATAGTATGGAACTATATGTATCAAATTTGCAATATGATATCACGGTTTAGTATATAATATGACCATTTGGGTTTAGTATTTAGTTTTTAGGTTTTAGAGCTCACTATGTAGAATGTACTGTGGGCTTTTTAGGATTTTAATTACCAATACTATTTTATACATTTATATTATTCTATTTGGGTTCATGTTTTGTATTTTTGGGTTTAGTTGACCTTAATGTTACTATCTTTTAGTATGTAAGATCACCATTTGGGTTTAGTATTTAACTGTTAGGGTTTAGAGTTTCCTATGCAGAATGTGTTGTGTGATGTGGGGGTTTATGCTAAGTTTTTAGGTTTTAGTTTTTATAGTTAGGTTTACAATCATAGATATGTTATACTTTCAATTACCTATACTATTTTATACATTTATACTATTCTATTTGGGTTCATGTTGTGTATTTTTGAGTTTACTAGACCTTAGTGTTACTATTTTTTAGTATTTAAGATCACCATTTGGGTTTAGTATTTAACTGTTATGGTTTAGAGTTTTCTATGCAGAATGTGTTGTGTGATGTGAGAGTTTATGCTAAGTTTTTGGGTTTTAGTTTTTATAGTTAGGTTTACAATCGTAGACATGTTCTACTTTCAATTACCTATACTATTTTATACATTTATACTATTCTATTTGGGTTCATGTTGTGTATTTTGGGTTTACTAGACCTTAATGTTACTATCTTTTAGTATGTAAGATCACCATTTAAGTTTAATATTTAACTATTAAGGCTTCGAGTTCTCTATGCAAAATATGTTGTGTGATGTGGGGATTTATGCTAAGTTTTTAAATTTTAATTTTTATAATTAGATTTACAATCTTATACATGTTATACTTTCAGTCACATATAGGTTACTGTGAGTAGTAAATAGAATGCACCATTTATTGCAAGACGTGCAATTCTTATCCACACATTTAGTCGATGTCATCTACTTTTTCTTTTGGTAAACGATAACTTGTTTAGTAGAAAGATAGTACCGGATCAAAATCACTGCTACTCACTTAATTATCGTCACTTAATTATCGTCTCTGTTTCCGTTATTTCGCAAATGGTGGTGAAATATTGAATAAAAATGTCTTACATAAGGAAAAAATGTCTCAATTGAAATACAGATTTTGAAGGAAGAATGCCTATTGAACAATGACTTTATTGCACAATAATTATACAAAAGGTGTTAAACGCTAAAAATACATTTAAAAAGCCTCCTCAAGGTTAGCTTCTTCTTTGCATGCTGCTCCACCACAAAGCTCATCAATAAAGTTACCTCCGGGACCTTGGCTAGTACCTACGGCTCCTCCTCCAAAGCCTTATTGTTACACCGGAACATATCAAACTATCTGCCACCAAGCCAAACCAAAACAAAAGCATCCACTTTTAGAAGACACGCATCGCCATAACGGCTTTGGTTCCATACACAACCAACCAAACATCACATAGAGAATGGAACAAGTCATAAAGCATTTTACTAGATATATGTTGCTTGTGTCAACCCTAGATTGTGAATTTAAGGCATACCTGGTTTTACTACACGGGAGGAAGGTTTTGGCAAGTCATCTGATCCTTGACTAACTCTGTTATAGCGTCTCTTAGTCTCTCGTAATCCTCTGTTTCGTTATAAACCTGGTGAGAAATCCGAACATACGCAGTGATTATCCCACTGTCTTTGTCTTTCACTCCTTCCTCGCCATCCCTCAATTCAAGAAAATAAACTGGAACCTCCACTGAACGGTGCACCCGCAGATACGACCGCAACTTAACAGCATCTTCGTCGCTTTCAACGCAGAGTTTTGAAGGCAAACCGATCATAACCATCCCAACACACATTTCAGGAGGTGACCCAAGATTCGTCCCCCAAGCATTACGCAGCATCAACCCCATTCTCACAGCTTCATCATGATTCCTCTTCATTATCCCATCGATCCCTCCCTCGAACTTGTTCACAAACTCCATCACAGATGGAACCACAAGCTGCGAACTGTAATCCCTAGTCCCAATCCAAGCACTCTCTATAGCCAAACCATTCCCAAACTCATGAGACACCACAGGGTGATGAACATCAGACCCAGAACCACGTTTCTTGCTGTAGAAAAACGCGATAGAAGGTGGACAAAAGAACCATTTATGCAGATTGCTAACATAGTAATCAGCACCAATCTCTTTAACATCAACTTTAACACTCCCAATAGCATGAGCTGCGTCAACAAAAACCTCCTCCACACCTTCTTCTCTGCAAACCTTAACCAACTCTCGTACCGGCATCAAAACACACGGCATCGAAGTTATATGATCAATGATAGCTAACCTAACCGTTCTACCATTCGCTCTACCTTTCTTTAACCCTTCTCTAAACGCAGAGACAATCTCATCGTTCGAATTCACAGGGAAAGGCAACCTAACCTCAACAGTAGATCCCCCCACGCGCGACACGTAAGCCTGAATCGACTTCTTCACACTCTGAAACGCACAGTTAAACATCACCACAGTGTCCTCCTTCTGATACTTCCCTTCCGAGAAACACCTCCCAACTCTCTGAAGAACAATCGCCGCCGCCGTCGTCGCGTTATCCACCAACGACACCTCTTCCACGTCATCGGCGTTGATTAGGTCACTCACCACGGCTCGAGAAGCGAGCAAACCACGACGGAGACCGTTGAAGTAGAATTCATCCGGCTGGCGGAGAAACCGCAGCTGCCACTCGCGCTGCGCGTCGAGAACGGAGCTTGGACAGCAGCCGAAGCTGCCGTTGTTGATTCTGGCGACGCCGGTTAGGTGGTGAGCGAACTCGGACCGGATATCTGACTCGGTTAGGAGCTCGGAGAGACGTGGCTTCTTCGGGTCACGGTGATTGTGATTCGTCGATTCGCCGTTCCGCCGATCGTCCGCCGCCATCGGGGATAAGAGTCTCTCCTTCTAGGGTTTCGTTCTCTCCTCGATTTAGTGGTGCGGTGACACTTTTGCTGCGCTTCCCGACAACGACTGAGAAATATTTTCAAAATTTAATGATTTATTTTTTAATGTTTATTATAATTCAGTATGATAAAGATGACGACGCTAAACGATAACTTTTAATCTTTAATTAAGACTTGGACCACAATTTAAAATATGGGCTTTTTTGGGCCCAATAATATGGGCTATTGGTAGTTTATGTGACATGTGAGATCACTCACGATTTTAAAATAGCATTTCCATGATCTAACCATTATTCAAGTTGCCAATGTGGAATGTGATTAGAATATTATCCATTTCTTCTCCATTACAGTATAAAACGTTGACTTTAATGACTGCTATTTGGGCTGGCCCATTTAAATTGAGAATTAGCGTAGAGGTAGATAAGCCCTAACACGTGGCTATATATCATTGGAAGTAGTTCAGTGAGAAAGGTCGCTAAGTGAGTCAACTTGTAACGTTTTCTCTCACTTCGCTCGCTCTTGTTGTTCGTCTCCGCCGTCTTCAGCTCACCGGCGACTTGGTTAGCTTCTTCTTCTTCTTCTCTTACTCTCGAATGTTTGTGGATCGATTGAGATTCGGTTCGTTTCTATGGGAATCTGTAGTCTGAATCGATTGACAGATCTCAAAGTAGCTCTCTCAATTAGTGCTTAGGTTTTGTTGTATTCGTAACTTTGATGATAAAGGTGTCTCTTTTGTAATGCATTTAGAGATTGAGAAAAGGGTTGAGATGGCTGGTCCAAGTGGAAAGAAAGAGAAGGTTGACAAGGCTGGTCCAAGTGGTGGTGGTGGGAAGAAGAAGAAAGACGTCAAGAAGGAAACAGGTCTTGGACTTAGCGTTAAGAAAGATGAGAACTTTGGAGAATGGTACTCTGAGGTTTGTTTCTTTGTTTATTGCCAGCATTTTCTGATTTCAATATTTGTTTTGGTTCTAAGCAGTTTTTTTTATGACATCTGATTGTTATGTCTGTCTAGGTTTGTAAACACGAGATGATCGAGTACTACGATATCTCTGGATGTTATATCCTTAGGCCATGGTCCATGGCCATTTGGGAGATTATGCAGGTGAGTACCATCGTTTTTTATTAACGTTATGTCAATCGCAATGATAGGAAGAACTGGAATAAAGAAGTTTGATCCTTTTTGTTTTCATTGACTTCCCATTTGTAGACTTTCTTTGATGCGGAAATCAAGAAAATGAAGGTCAAGAACTGCTATTTCCCTCTCTTTGTATCCCCTGGTGTCCTGGAGAAGGAGAAGGACCACATCGAGGGTTTCGCCCCAGAGGTGTGTGTTGTGTATATCTTAAATCTTAAAAAGGGGTTTTATTGTGAGAAAGATGTCTTCCTCTAACAGATTTGAATGTTTGTTTAGGTTGCTTGGGTTACAAAATCGGGCAAATCTGACTTGGAAGTCCCAATTGCTATTCGTCCAACCAGTGAGACTGTGATGTACCCTTACTACAGCAAGTGGATAAGGGGGCACCGTGACTTGCCTTTAAAACTTAACCAGTGGTGTAATGTTGTTAGATGGGAGTTCAGCAACCCTACCCCTTTTATCCGGTACTAAGCTCTTATTCTCCTTTCTAGTTTTCTTGATTATGCTTTTTTCTTGAGCTAGTTAACTATTTCTTCCGTAGATACTGGGTTGTTATGGATTTAAACCCTCAAACACAGAAGTTTGCTTTGTCTTAGCCTATTGCTTGGCCTTTTTAATTGCAGGAGTCGTGAGTTTCTTTGGCAGGAAGGCCACACTGCTTTCGCCACGAAAGAAGAAGCAGATGAAGAGGTAACTGAACTTATAACTATTGAGTTTGCCTATGATCCAACATCTCCCTTTTTATGCTTCAAAACGTGTTATATTTATCAGCTTAATATCATTTATCGCCTGCTTCAACTGTTCTCAGGTCCTTCAAATTTTGGAGCTTTACCGTCGCATATATGAAGAGTTTCTAGCAGTCCCAGTTGTGAAAGGTATGAAGAGTGAAAATGAGAAGTTTGCTGGGGGGCTTTACACGACAAGTGTAGAGGTATTTAATTTTTCTATTCCGTGTCAGAGACACAATCTTCTTCTTCTTTCTGGTTGATTTTTCTCTTTATGGATTAAAACTTTCATTTTGTAGGCTTTCATTCCAAACACGGGTCGTGGTGTACAAGGTGCAACCTCTCACTGTTTGGGACAAAACTTTGCGAAGATGTTTGAGATCAATTATGAGAATGAGAAAGGAGAAACAGCAATGGTGTGGCAGAATTCTTGGGCCTACAGTACCAGGACGGTAAATCTTGAATTATTTTTTACTTACCTAGGTTTTTCTTCCTCATGAGTTCTCTATGGTTGTTAACTTTTCAAACTTCGTATCTTGTTAGATTGGAGTAATGATTATGACTCATGGAGATGACAAAGGCCTGATACTTCCTCCTAAAGTCGCATCTGTGCAAGTTGTTGTGATCCCTGTGCCCTACAAAGATGCTAATACCCAAGGAATATTTAATGCTTGTGTTGCTACTGTATCTGCCTTGAGTGAAGCAGGTATCCGTGCTGAAGAAGATTTAAGGGACAACTACTCTCCTGGATGGAAGTATTCAAACTGGGAAATGAAAGGTGTCCCATTGAGAATTGAGATTGGACCCCGAGATCGGAAAATGATCAGGTCAGCCTGGTTTATCCTGTTGAATATCTCTGCTTTATTTCTAGGAAACCAGTGTTTTTAGTTTGAATACATATGTGAACCCTGTATTTTTATTTTATCTTTTTTTTTTTTTGGAATGGCTATAGGTCAGAACTGTGAGACGGGACAATGGAGTTAAGGAAGATATCCCAAGAGGTAGCTTAGTCGAACATGTTAAGGAACTGCTTGAGAAGATCCAGCAGAACATGTATGAAGTGGCGAAGCAAAAGAGGGAAGCTTGTGTTCAAGAAATTAAGACTTGGGATGAGTTTATCAGTTCTCTAAACCAAAAGAAACTTATCTTAGCTCCCTGGTGCGATGAAGAGGTGCGTTACAACAAAAAGAAATACTCTTGTTGAAAATCAACTGTGTGAGAGAATGCAATTTTAATCTTCTTGGAATCAAATTATTTGCAGGAAGTGGAGAGAGATGTCAAGGCACGTACTAAAGGTGAAACTGGAGCAGCTAAAACTCTCTGTTCTCCATTTGAACAGCCAGAACTCCCTGAAGGTCATAAAACAGAGAACCTTTTAATCCCTCTTAAGAAACTCTTGGTCATAAATTTTGTTGACCCGTCATTGTTATTGTCATTAGTTAAGCATTTATAATTGTTTTCATTTGTGTTTGTACAGGCACTCTCTGCTTTGCATCTGGAAAGCCTGCGAAGAAATGGACTTATTGGGGCAGGAGTTACTAAGTGTTCATTGTTTTGGTTCACTTCACTGTGCTTTGATTTGATGATATTTTGACTCAAAGCTATTTCAGTTTTTTCTTTTACTGTTTGATTGAACTATGAACTATAAATCTTTTGTTTCAAAAGAACCAGTGGAGATTGAGGTACCAGAAATAGATTTGAAATCCACTGCTTGTGACTTGTGGGTTACTATGGTTCGAAGGTTATATATAGACTATAGTGATCTGGTCACTAGACCCTGAATCTAATCTTCTTGAGTCGTTTTCATTGCCTTAATTAGTTTACTAGATAAGTTCATAACGCTTTGTTTCTTTAACCCGAATTTATCGTAGTATTTTTTTATTGTGTTAAAAGTAAAGATATTAAAAATATTCTTACAAAAAGAATGTTATATTTGAAAAAAATTTAATTTCTGGAAATTATTAGAAAAATATAAATTATATATTTATTTTACAAAAGAATTATAGAAAAGAATTAATATTTATCCATGAAAATTTGTAATAATTTATTAAAGAGAAATTGTTAAAAATACCACAAGTTAAGTAACGCTTTTCAAAAATACTCTCATCGAAAATATATTAACATTTATGTTTATACTTTATAGGGTTCAATGTTAAAAGGTGGGTTTAAATTTTTAAATATTCTATAAATATTTTAAAAAATTAGTTTAGTCTATTTTCATCATAAATTTAGGATATTTTTTAAAAATAATTATTCATTAGTAGTAAATTTAAAAAGTGGTATCAATCTTGTAAAGAAAAAAAATTTCTCATTTATTAAAAGTATGATAAGATCTAAGCATCCTAGATTATTATAGTATATATATATACTAGGTGATCCCGTGTGTTCTTGCACGATATACATATTTTCAAAATAATTAATTTATAATAATTGGTAAATATTTTTTTTCATTTTTTTGTAAATTTAATATTATTTGCTAATTTTTGTATGATAAATAAAAAAATTATATTAAATATTATGTTTTCATCTTAATTAGATATGTGATTACTAGTATAATATTTTGCATTAGTTCAAATATTCATTTTTGCTATGTTGAGTTGTATCTATTCTTTACATTAAACAGCGATTTTTTGTTGTTGTTTTAATTAGGTTAAAATTAGATTATTATTAAGGTAGTTCAGTTTATCCTCTTAAATTTATAAATATTTTTGAAATGTATAGTTTGATATATGTTATAGGAAAAAAAATAAGTAACAAAAGATCAAATCTGAGAATAGCAAACCTCTGGATGATATCTAATGCCACCTCTCATGGGACCTTTGCGTTGTCATGTTGGACCTCTGAATCCAACGAATGATACAAGAGTTCCATCGTCTTTCGGAATGGTACATTCCACCTGCACAAGTCGTTATATTGTAATTTATATGTTTTATTTTAAATAATATTTAGTTATTTAAGTTAGACATGTAACTCGGATATACTATATCTAGTCTATTTGGTTATTATTTGATATGTTGGATTGCATTTACTTTTTCAGATTTAACTATAATATTTCTTGTGATGAAATAAATTGAAATTTTAATTATTATTTTTATGCGATTTGACTTTTGATTTTGTGTATAAGAACTAAATTGTTTAAACTACACATTTTATGGGTTATACTAAGTTACACATATATTTCTTCAAATCGAAGTATAATTACTTTTAATTTATTTAAACTAAAATTTGATTAGTTTTATTTACTGCATTGGTTCATTTACTAATCTTAAATGTGTAATAATATTTTCGTACATTATTTTGTATAATCTAATATGTATATATTTGTAAGAATAGTAAAAAAAACTGAAGTGGTGTTAAATAAGAAGTTTTATAAACGGACATTACCGATAAAGTTTTGAAAACTCATAAACGGATATCAATTGTTACAAAATATTTTTTCTTAAAGTATAATAACTTTATACTTAATATGTATAAATATATAAATTAAAAATATTATAAATAATATTGACCATAAAAATTCATATTGGTTTATGAGTTTTTATTAAAGGTACATTATGCTGCATAAATATATAAAAATTTAAAAATCAAAATAAATATATTAAGCCTTAAAGAGTTTTTAGTGGCATATTAGGTTTGATTTAAGTTTCTATCTTTATTATCTACGTAGTTTTATAAAAGAATTATATAGAAAACGTAAAACAAAAATTAAAACTAGACAAAAACAAATTATGCAAAAGTGAATAAACATCTCAATAGTAGCAATTATAAAATATTTGTAGTACAGAAAAATATTTTAGAATAGGTTATTTAAATTAATTTTGTAATAACACGACAAAGTAGATTTTTATAAATAGTTTTTATTATTTGTAAAATATATATTATGTTGTTAAATATTTTGTTTTTAAAAGATGATTATTTTGTTTTAATATCAAAACTGTTTTTGTAAACTTTTCTTTTTATGAAATCACATTATATATAAAATATATTTCATTCTCATATATTTATAAAATATGTTTTCATAAAATATGTTTTCTTTCCTTGTTGTAAATATATATTTGGTTTTCTATTATATGAATATTTCCATCTTATTATATATGCTATTGGAAAATATTATAAAAAAGAAACTAAATTTAAAATTTTAATTGAAATAATTTATTAAACATTTTTTAATAATGCTAATTATATATAATATATTAATTCATTAATGATATCTATGTAATTAACTCTCGTAAAAATTAACGTGAGCGTGAAACTTAAGAAACTGACATCTCAAATAATAATATTGAGAGTCTATATATTATTACTTGAGAAGGCAGTTAAGTCAGTTTCTGATTTATCACGTTCACATTAATATTTACGATGATTAATTACATAGATATTCTTCATGAATTATTACATATAATTATCATTATTAAATGTTTTTTCCTTTTTATTTAGTATTTTTCTTAACTAATTTTTTATTTAGTTTCCTTTTATTTTTTCTCCAAATAACACATAAAATAAAAAGGAAATATTAATAAATTTTCTGGATTTTGTATTATAAAACGAATTTTATTTTTCTTACATTATATTTTCCATAAACAACATAAATAAACAAAGGAAATATCAAACACACACACACACACACACACACATATATATATATATATATATAATTTACAAAACAATTGACAAAAAAAATAATTAAGATATTTTAAAAATATATTTTACTGTGAATATATTTTTTGTTAATGATTAAAAATAAAATAATTTTAAATAAAATAAACTAATAATCTAGTACCATATTTTACAATCTGCCAAATTATGAAAAAGACTAAACTATAAATAATATTTTCCCTAATTTTAATAGATATAAACTATAAAATGTCTTCACAATTCTTAGAAAAGTGATTAACTATAATAGAATTTACCTAGTTATAAATATGCATATGTGTACATGAGTTTTTAAAATATTATAATTATGTTTATTATGTAACTCCACCATTAAATTTTTGTTTCTTGCTTTTTCAAAATAACATATATTAACATTTATAATATTTATAAAATATATTTAGAACTCTAAAATTTTTTTTTTGATAATCCAGTATCCGACCACTAAGCGTGATCGACTAGCCCATCAGGCCTAAGCCTACGCCATTACAGGAATTTTTAAGCCTCCACTTAAGGGCCCCTGGTTACGCTAATGGTCTGGAGCGCTGGGGGGCCGCATGTGAATACCCCAGTGGCCCGAATAAATGTTTAGAACTCTAAAATTATGAACATAACTTTTTTGACGACAAATGATGAGCATAACTAAGTGAAGATAAAAATAGTGTATTAATGTGAAACAGAAAAACAGTTGTTCAATTTGAAATAATAGATGCAATTCAGCATACTTAAAAGTAATACTTGAATTAAAATATAATACTTGATGTCAAATATATAAGTAAGATAAGAATATATAGATAAATACAAATTTTTGAATTTTTGGGTATACTTAACTTATGAAATCGTAATTAATTAATGAATTTTTGGGTATAATTAACTTATGCATCTTTCAAGCCCTCAACACTTTAACTTTTATAATTTTATCCAAAATAACATATATCAAAAAAATTATAACTACAAGTATGTATTAATGCAATTCTGATATTTCTTTTCTAAAAAATCATATATCAAATTATAAAATCTGTATATATATTTACAAATCTAAGAGCATAAACCAAACTAAATGAAACTAAAAATAATAATTCAATTTTAACTAAACTAAAATAAAATTTTGAGAAAATATATGGAGTCCAACATGCGACACATGAACCGATTCAAATTATTATACATAAAATCACAATTAATTAAGATGAAAACATACTGATATTAATATGATATTATTTTCATAATATAAATTAAAATGACTTAGAACTTATAAATAAATGTATAAATATTTCTATCTTTGCATGAGAACATAATTATTATCAATATGATTTTATTTATTTATCATAAATATAAATTATAAAACTATTTAAAAGTTATAAATAATGAAAGTGAATACTTAGAAAATATTATAATTTATTTATTTTGTAAATTTTATTCCCGTGCATGAGCACGAAGAATCACATAGTGGTACATAATTAAAATATTAATTATATATCAAATACAAAACATTTGAAATATTAACTGAAATTTTATTTATATATAGTTCATAAATTTTTGATAGTTGGAACAACAGCTTTAAAATCTAATTCGGATAGTCAAATTTATTGTAACCAACCGGCCTGGTTTTTAGAAGATTTAAGGAGAGATTGAATACCTTCGGTTTTACAATGTACTCAAAGATCTTATGATTCTTTTTGCCATATAGTTTTTCTTCATTTAAAAATAAATCTTACTCAAACTTAAGTAAAACTGATTTCATTTGGGTAAAAAAAAATTATTTCATTCAAGAGTTTCTGTATAGATATTGAAAACGAATGAAAATTATTGAATGTGATTTTCAAATAAATACCAATACATTTGATTAGATGATTTCATTTAGACATGTACTTATTGGAAAAAAAACATACTTATTTTTTACAACAACATTTTCTTGCAGCACAATGTCCTAAATTATAACCCCATTTCCTACAAAACTCATCACAACCTATTATCCCTCTATATTCACACGGTTCCGAGGTGTCGAAGCATACTACCACCTGCTTTATTTCTCCATAACCTATTTATACAAGAAAATAATTTAAATCAATACATATTAACTAATTAAAATATTTTTAAAATATGGGTACAAAGATAAACCATTATCCGGAGTATCATTTGCTGTAGTACCACAATGAACAAAAGAAATGATGAAAAGGATAGTGAAAACAAATGTGATTAAAGTCTTCATTGTGATAGCCATTTTTAATGTCAGTTTTGATATCAATAGAAGATATTCTCTTTAGCTTTTTATGACTTTTCTTCACACATTCTGAGTATATATAATAGCACAAACATACATTTTGAGCAGTATTTTCTTAGTCAAGTATAAAATATACTCTTTCCTTTTATTTCTATAAAGATATTTAGCCATAACAGACACATAGAATTATGGTACATAATTTTTTAACAATGGTCAAATCCTTGATTACATCATCATATAATATATATATTACTATATATGATGATCAATTATATGTAACATATGCGAACATGATGAAAAATATAAAAGAATATTTTAAAACTTTGTAGATATGTTTTTGGACAAATATAAAGGAAATGAAAAATAAAATTTGTTTATATGTATATAACATTATAACCTATATGTTTAATATTTCCTAAATATTGCATTTTATTATTTTGTGCCTTTGCAAAACTAGGACTTGGGATGAGATTATCAGTGCTCTCAACCAATAGAAACTTATCTTAGCTCCCTGGTGCGATGAAGAGGTGCATGCGTTACCAAAAAATTGAGAATAGGGTTTCGAGTAATCAAATGTTCACCATGTTTTGGTTAATTTTATGAAAAGCCTGTGATTTGATGATATTTCGACTCAAAGTTATTTAAGTTTTTTCCTTAATTGTTTGATTGCACTATAAATTATTAAATGATGGCATCATTGCGGAGACACAGTCAACTTTTGTATCTGGTAGAACGATTTCTGATAATGTACTCATTACACATGAGATCCTTCATTATCTCAAGACATCAAATGCCACGAAAATTGCTCCATGACGGTGAAGACGGACATGAACAAGACATATGATCGGTTTGAATGGAATTTTATTCAACTTGTTTTGGATAGAATGGGCTTTCACAGAACTTGGACATTGCGAATCATGGCTTGTATTAAGACGGTCTCCTACTCGTATTTTGTCAATGACTTAGTTTAAGGCTCAGTGATTCCTTCTCGAGGAATTCAATAGGGCGACCCTCTCTCACCCTATCTATTCATCCTCTGCAGAGAAGTTCTTTCAGGTTTATGTAAGAGAGCACAACAAGTGGGTCTCCTATCTAGAACTAGAATGGCACGGGGATCTCCTTGACTCAACCATCTGTTATTTGCAGATGATACTATGTTCTTCATACACTCCGACGAGCTAAGCTACAATATGCTACATTCAATCCTCCAGCAGTACGAAGCTGCGTCTGGCCAAACCATCAACCCAAATAAATATTCTATTAACTTCTCTGCGAAAACAACCCAAGCTAGAGCCAAATCTCGCCTTGGTATAGCAAGAGAAGGGGGGATATCTTGATTTACCCCAACACTTTGGCTAGAGAAACAAGGATTTTTTCACATCGATTGTGGACATGATTAGACAGCAGGATAATAGCTGGTTTACTCTCTTCATGTCAAGCACCAGCAAAATGACTATGTTGAAGTCAGTACTCTCAGCTTCTCCAACTCACGCCATTTCTTGCTTTTAGTTATTCGTGAGCCTTTGCATGAGGATACAGTCGGCACTCACTCTGAATTTATTTTTAGTTATTTTTGTTTAAATATATTTTAACTCATTTTATCTAAATTATATGTTTGGATTATATTTATAACTATATAGTTTAATTTAGTATTCTTCTAGATACATTTAAGATAAATACCCTACGATAGTTTTAAAAAAGTTTTTGTCACAAAAATGGTTTCCAAGCAGAAAAATAATCAAAATAGATTTTATTAAAAAGTGTAAATATATATTTATACCCCTAGGGTTAATTAATCTATGTTTAAAGTTTTAAGTTATGGGGTGGGGTTTTAGAGGTGAAGTTTAACTTTTTTTTAAGATAAATATTAAAAATTTCAGCATAAAAAAAGTTATTTCGGTCATTTTCTTTTTTTAAAGGTCTTTTCGGTGACAAAAACTTAAAAATAATCATTTGAGAGAATTGTCCTAGATTTAAATACTAAACCTTTTACTATTTTATATTTATTTTATTTTCAATATATAATACATGTATTATTCTAACGATATAGTTTTTGATTAAAACTATACTTGTAAAAGGCTTATAAAAATTATAATATATAATATCTTGAAATCTAAAAATTTAATAAACTATATTATTTTTCTTAGGCCCCCAAAACTCTTTGCACGGCACTGCTTGTGGGTTACTAACTTACTATGGTTATATGATCAGGTCATATGCCTTTGCTTGCCTTTAAAATTGACATCTTTACTTATTTTAATCGTAGTTTTTTATTTTGTAAAAGGTAAAGATAATAGAAAACATTCTTACCAAAAAGCATGTTGTATTGGAATTTTAAATTTTTGGAAACTCTTAGAAAAACATAAATCAGATATTAATTAAGTAATGATAGAAAAATATTTAATACTAATCCATGAAAATTTGTAGCAATTTATTTAAAATAATATAAAGATCTAAAACACATAGTATATTTATTTGCAGAATCCACATAATTTATTTATTTTATCAACCTTAGTAACCCCCGAAAAAAAACAATCCTGAAACTTGAATCCCAAGTCTCTCGCAAACTTTTTCCCCATATCACTGATATAAAACCATTGCATCGCAAGTTTCCTGTTTATTATTTCAGTTCAGGAGGAAAGAAAACCCTAAATTTCGCCACAGTCTAGCACGATGAAGAAGAACAGTGCTCGAGTTTATGAACTCAAGGAAGACTTAAGAGCATTGTTTGAACCGAGTTTGGTCGATTTTCAGGAAAGGGACTCGTCGGTGGGTCGTTCTGAAGACGTTTTTGCTAAGTCGTAAAAAACGTTTGTTCATTTATATAAAGAGAAATGTCAGACAAGGAAAGTAACCGGTGTTTATAGAGCTTGCCGGAAAGTACAAATTGGCGAGAATAAGATATAAACCATAATTCTATCCGCCAATGGTGTGTGTGTTATTTTCCTTTTGCTGCAAGAGACGCGCCATGACGGTATCCATGAACTCCGTCATGGATGGTATTACGGCAGCGGGAGTAGGCTCTGGTCTTTCGTCGGAAGTGGTA
Source organism: Moricandia arvensis (assembly GCA_905132765.1). Lineage (NCBI taxonomy): Eukaryota > Viridiplantae > Streptophyta > Magnoliopsida > Brassicales > Brassicaceae > Moricandia > Moricandia arvensis. The sequence continues at coordinate 17,476 of CAJHQP010010548.1, forward strand.
GAATTGTCAGTCATACTTATAACGCTACTTCAGTAGTGCCTCACGGGCGCCAACTGTTTGAACCGAGTTCGGTCGATTTCCAGGAAAGAGACGAAACTCGTCGGTGGGTCGTTCTGAAGACGTTTTTACTAAGTCGGAAAAGACGTTTGTTCGTTTATATAAAGAGAAATGTCAGACAAGGAAAGTAACCGGTGCTTATAGAGCTTGCCGGAGAATACAAATCAACGAGAATAAGATATAAACCCTAATTCTAACCGCCAGTGGTGTGTGTCTTATTTTCCTCTGCCTCCTTCTTTGTCCCTTTCTTCATTTATATAAGTGTCTTTCAGCAAGGATGCCCTAAGTCGGTTAACCTTTATGGGTCTTGCTCGTACAGACCGGCTAACCACGCCGTCGGACGGGTAACCATTTAGTCGCTCCAAGGAGTCGACTAAAGCATGCCGTGATGGCTAAAAGTAGTCTGGAGCGAGACACGTGCGAGTCACGTGTTTGGAGCCGCGAGCCGAGTCAAGTGACTCTGAATTCGATGGGCCAGGCCAACTATTTTGTGGGCCTTGTAATAAGATGTAATCTACCTCCTACAAGCATGCAGGCAGAGGTCTATATGGGAAGATCTCGCCACTTACCAACACAAGCCTTCGTCTCTTTGCGGAGATGTGGAGACATCTAGGGACGAAGAGAGACTATATCAGTTCCTCTTGGGATTAGATGCTTCAATCTATGCCAATGTTAAGAACGAGATCCTTGACATGAATCCATTAC
>CAJHQP010010549.1:0-18236 GCA_905132765.1 Moricandia arvensis
ATCATTTGCGGTCATCTACGATCGGGGTGTCACAGGAGGTCTCCGCTCAGCGCACCCGGGTTGCAGTAGCCGGAGCAGACAAGCAAGCACAGCCGCCTCCACCTCCTCCAGCTTCCCGTGATCCAGAGCTGCACATACACGACCACGGTACTTTCAGCGAGTCATGGTGGACACGCTTCGAGCGATTGGGTCCAAGGATAAGACCATGCGCAATGCTAGTGCTTCAGACGCCCCAGACACGAGCCCGATCACCTCCAGCACCACAGCAGCAGCAAGACCAGGATACGTCCGATGAGGAGTAGTCTTTTCGATACTCTTTCTCTTTTAACCTTGGCTTCCAAAGTATACCCTTTTCATGATACAACAACCAAAATTAATATGAGAAGCAGCAGGTCAATACCACCTCCTCACCGCTCGCTCAAAAAGGTGACAAATCAATACCACTCGCCCAGACAGTTACTGTAATAACTCCGACTGCACTACAGATATAGCAAGGCCAGAAGATCAAAGCTTTCCTTCATTAATATAACGGCATGGGGAGATGATGATATATAGTATTCAGGTTTATACGACTCTGAAGGATGGACGCAACTGCCGATCCAGCAACGGAACGAGCGTGCGCTTCGCCATGTCTGCTGACCGCACGTCAGATATCTCACAGCATCCTCGTTAAACCTTCTGTGGTGAAGTGATAAGATATGAATGAATGTCGTATCTAGAGAAAGAGAAAAAGAGGAGAATTCAGAAAGATCTGGTAACTACCGAGTCATAAAATAAGAGCCATTGTATAAACATCTCCAATATGCCAGAATATTCGATGAAAGTACGATAATCCTAGTTACGGGTCCACAAACAAAATAGTTGTTGTTAATAGGGGCGAACGAAGTAATAACAGCAGACCACCAATACTCAAAGTCCTCATTCCCAGTAGCCTCGATGCACGACAGACTATAGATTATATATAGAAAGTTCTAGGTAGAGCTCCATTTTTATCTGACTCGCAGGCTTTGATTACTGCTGAAGAGACCAAGAGTGTGACTTCAAGTATCCGAGCCTGGAGGCCTAATCAATAGAGATCAGCAGCGAAAGACGCCTCATAGCATGGACCGTGGATTGTGTAGAAATAAATTAGAAATCTGTTTTTCACAGCTAAGCCAGCTCACTAAGATAGCAGCGAAACAACATACAGAAATCCATGGCGAAGTAATTAGCGTAGCTTGTATAGTGCACGAGTAGATGACCAGGCGGCAGCATCCGGCATAGGCATCCATAAGCAGCATTGGAATTTGATCTTGAGATCACTTGTAAACATCTAAGGTGACAGCATACATAGCTTTACTCATAACACCTATCCAATTCTAAAGCCGAGCGTCGATAATCACGCATCGTAGTACGACTCTCAGTGGATCTCGACAGTCACTGTCCGTGGTGTTTGCGCTCGAAAACGCGCGAAGGTACGGCTAAATCGAGATAGTGTGGTACAGCACGAGAATAGAAGGTAGGATTCTACGGAGCGAAATAAAAAACGCTTAAGGCATGAGACAAACAGTAGAGAAGGAATCGAGACTGATCATCGACTATTGATTGAGAGAGCTCGTACACACGAACGCGTAAAAACTAATGATAGAAATATGCAAAAGTAGAAAAACTGAGATAATAACAGTCAGACCCGGAATTTTTATAGAACAAACTAACTGGCACATGTGTCCCCAAACCGTCTTTTCCAAGGCGCCAAGCCCTAAAACCCGATGAGCCTTTCTACAACAGCGATAAGAATCCAAAGACAAATTCGTTGGATTCTCGACTCTCCAACGAATTGGGAGGGGACTTATTTTAGAGGTGGGCTTCGCACCCCTATCAATGTTTGGCCCAGTTTTTAGAAAAGGCTCATTAAACTTGAAGGTCCAACGTAGAAGAAAGTCCATTTCACCAAAGGAAAAAACTGATGATAAAAGGGACGTGAAAAGCTCGCACCCATACCGAAAGGGAAACATACTTGAAAGGTCAACAAATTCAGAGGATATAGTCTAATTAGCATTGAATGCCTTGCGACGAGTCGGAACTATACTTAGGTCGCAGAGAATATTAGACCTCACCTGACAAGACCAAATATAACCTCGTCAGGAAGGATGACAAGTTGTTCTTTTGTCTCATTTGGAGAACTCTTTGACTATTAAGAAAGGCTCAGAGTAAAATACCGTTCGTTTCTCCCTAGAGCTTCGAGAAAGAGCTGTCAGAGTACCTATTGTGGTCTCTGCATCATTGTTTCTAACAAAATAATAATAATAAAAAAAAAAGTGGGAGAGAGAATATAGATAAAGAAGAAAAATAAAAATATGGTTTTTTATAAAGAGATTTTGACTGAATCATGAGAGACTCCCTTGCATATGTGTCACTTCTAAGAAGTGAAATTGTATTTTCTATTTTTTTTTTAATATATTTATATTATAATTAAATGAAGAAGAAACTCTTGGAAAGAAACTACAACTAATAATGCTTTTATAGAGATAAATTTAGTGAGCTCGATTCGGTAATCGAACTCGTCTTGGCATTTGTAACTTTTTTTTATCTCGATTTATTTCTGATATAAACAAGATTTCAAACATGTTTTGTCTTAATCTTCTAATTAATCAATATCCCGAACATCACATTCAATATAGAGCTTTAAATTAAATATTTTCAGCTTAACATCGTATATATACAACCCAAACACAAGGTATTCCTAAAGAAAATTGGAATTTTCTCTAATATAATGGGAGTTATCATAAATTTTGATAATAAAAATATTCCGTGATAATAGGATCCCTAATTGGCTAATAATACATATACATTAATATCCCTTTTACAAGAAATTTGTATGCACAAGAACGCATTCTTTGTACGATCTAACTTTTCCCCATTTAAGTTTCATTAATAAATTTAGCATCTCGAAGAGGTTTGATTGGTAAAATTCAAGCTAATAAGAGAGGATTATAATTGAGTATCCAAATGTTACACTTACTAAGTCAGTCCTCATGGACTTGCCACACTTTTTGGACTCGAAAGAACAAAAGAAAAGATAGTATTACATATCCTGTTTGAGATTATTTCAATGGCCAGTTAAACCATCTATGCACAAGGAATCGATCAGAATCGGAATGACATGAAGTGACTTAAATACCCTTTGAACCGGGGACATTGATCCACTCAAGCTGTAGCTCAACCTCTCCGGACTCTACGTTATGGAGCCTAATGAACATATTCTGAACAAGCTTGCCTTGGTTCCATACAATGTGGCTCTCTTCAGAGAGACAGTTTTGTCTGTTCGGCTGTATCTTAGTTATTATAGTTCCGTTGGGAAGTCCTCCTTGGATCTTATGGCGAAACTTAATGGCTTCAAGATATGGAGCAATGCTAAACTCTGCTTCTCCCATCTTATCATCCGCAGAGAGTATGTCCTTGTCGTAAACCGTCTGCGTCATAAACAAGAATGTTTCATTTCTCTAGTGAACCTAGCTTAGCCCATTTTAACGGTCAATCGAAAAGGAACGTAACTAAGGATCACTTACAAGTTTAACAGGGAGATTTGGATCAGTCACAGAAAGAGTCAAATCATCGTTCCACTCTGGGTTTACACTTTGTTTGACCACATGGGTTTTCAGCTTCTGTATTAAGTAAACAAAATTTTTAAATATGTGGGATAACTCATTAAGTAGAAATAAATTATATTTATCATAAGGCTTTATCAGGAAAACATTATATCTGAAAGAATACATATCACACACTCATCATTCAATTCTTTCCAAATCACATGGTACAAGGACTACAAATATGAACACAATATTAAGTTTTCCTTTTTGCACAGGGAAAGAAAATCACATGCCTTCTTCTCCATTTTACTCATCAATTTTAAATCAACACTAGCAAAAAAAAAATCCAGTTTGTTTAACGACTAATTTTGATTAGATTAGGACATAATTAAGACACCATTAATCCACAACTCTTCAAACTATGGGAACCGAAATTCACTGTCGATTTTCCGATAAAAATAGAAAATCCAAGTAAACCTAACTTTCCCAGAGGTCCCGGATATCTGTTAAATCACACGCCAAGCAATCAAACAACGAGAAGAAATGAAACTAATATGAATCGATAAAACGAGAAGAGAGCAAAGAAGATCTTATTCCGAATCTGTGGTTTGAGCGTTACAACAGGTAAGCCTAAGCGGTAAGAGCCGTCGGCGAGTTCCTAGTTCTAACCTTGTAAGACTTGACTAAACCTAGTTGAGTCGCAACTCGATGACAGAAAAACGGAAAATTTTCCTAAATTGCTCTAAGTGCTATGTTTACTTTGAGTTGTGTATTCGTCCATCTGCTTCTTCAACTTCGACATCTTTATAAACTCCTCTTAGAGGCGGTTTACTCTTTCCCTTTCCGCCCTTGATCGAGTATATCACTTTCTGGAGATATTCCATTTTCCTTCGATCTTCGTGTTTATCTTCGAAAAGTTTATATTTATCTTTTGAACTTAACATTTATCCTTTCCTACAATACAAAAGACAAACGGTCATAGGGATTGGGCTTAATTTCGTATAAAATAGCGAGTGGTCCTTTAGCCGTGTGTTAGACCTTCTCGGGCCATTTGTCGACTTAAGCGTTTTCTTGATTTATCGAAATAGAGCTTCTGCAGCGATGTCGTTCCGAAGGAGGTTCGAATTCCCCGTATAAAGAAGGTAGCTTTAGGTGCTTAGTTAATCGTTTTCATCTTATACGACTAATTCGAACCCTGTAAGAGAAAGTAAACCCTTTAAGTCGTAAGGTTCAATGGTAATTGCAATCAAGGTAAAACCAGAACGAGTCATGTCCGACCCTAAAAAGGAGGCTACGAGGACAAGAAAAAGATAAATTGGACTGATCCAACTCGCCGAACGGGCGAGTTAACCATTGTGGTCGGTCCAACTCGCCCATTGGGAGAGTTGGACTGGTCTAACTCGCCGAATGGGCGAGTTGACCGTCGTGGTCGGCCCAACTCGCCCGTTCGGCGAGTTGACCAACTTGTCTCGGTCCAGCTCGCCGAACGGGATAGTTGACCAACGTTCTCGATCTAACTCGTCGAATGGGCGAGTTGGCCATGGTGCTCGGCCCATCTCGCCCATTTGACGAGTTGGTTTGGTCCAACTTTCCAAACAGGCGAGTCCGATGGTCAAGACCCACCGTTGTTTTTATTGTTTTCAATACTCGGTGTCTGTTTGCTCGGGACTTGTCATATCAATTCGTTATACGAAACTTGATTTTGTTTTTTCCCGCTGTTCTTTCCTTTGAAATATTATCTCTTTTTTCTAAAGAGAACCTTTTCCGGGAAGTTTCAGGATTTGGTTATGTCGTAACCGATTATGGCCACAACAGTTAGCCCCTAGCTCTTTAGAATTGTTTTGTTCTTGCGAACGATTTAGACGAGTCTGGTAAGTTAGGAAGAATGCAATGTCTGAAAATCCGGGGTGAATAATGAATTTTCTTGCCTATAAGTAAGTGGAGTAAGTTTTTGGAGTTTTTCACTTGTTTATTCTCCACAAACTTTTTTCTAAGGAAGATCATTCTCTCTTTTATCTCCTTTTGGCATTTTTTAGAAAAAAATAAAATGATGTCTTCAAGGAGGAAAGCTTACACCAAGTCCCATCTCGATCGTTTCGTTCCTGGTAGCTCTAGCTCGCAACATAGCAATGTTCCACCCAAGGTGGGGTTCACAGCACACTCGGTCGATCCAGAGGAGGCCAAGGCGTACTGGGCTGCTAGGGGCGAGGTGAAACCTTCTAGACCCGTAACATGGACTCCTCCTCCGTTTCGGGCCAACCCCATTGCCGGTTGTCCAAGTGAGTGTTGTCCCAATAGGCTTGATTCCATTCAGAATTTCTGCAGTCTCGTAGTCAGTAGATTTTGTTCTTCCGAGAGAAGGGGAAGTTGCTGGATCTCCACCTGAAGGTTATTTTACGTGTTACGAGGCATATTTAAAGCAGTGCCACTTATGGTTTCCCATCCCAGAAGTTATCATGCGACTGTTCAACCGGTTCAGGGTTGTCGGCCGTCAAGTCAACCTGTGCGGTTGCAGCACATCGTTGGAATTTTGGTACTGAGTTACGATCGGGGTATGACCCTTGATATTGATCATCTCGAAGCCATGTTGATGCCCCTCGGAATTCAGGCACCAATCAGCTGAGGCCTCGACCAGGAATCACGATTATAACGGGGTTCGTATCGAACTATCACGACTAGAAGGATCAATTTTTCTTTTTTCATGTGAACAGCGCATCTGTGGAGGAGAGTTTCATTCTTCTTTTCAGGACTAGATGGGGCCGGAGAGATATTCTTGATCGGGTAACCCCTAGCTTTGGTTTTGATGATTTTTTGAGCTTACATGCTTATTTTTTTGTTTTACAGAGTCTAACCCTCTCCTCCGTCTCCGGAAGGCTTGCAAACCACCAGGAATCTTCTTCGGGGTGGTCCATTCTTTTGGGGAACATTTACTCTGAAGCATGTTCGTCTTTCTGTGGCTCTGCACCGTTCTTGGTTTCAACCAGATTTAGTAGTGGAGGAAGAGACAGACTCGAGCATGAACGAGTTCATTCCACACGAAGCTCGGGAGAAAACAAAAATCAAGATCTCACAAAGAGAAACACGTTATTGTTGACAATGACGTGGTTGTCGAGCCATGTTCTCCTGAAAACGTACTTAAAGATTATCTTAACAGTCAAGTGGATGATGATGGCGGTGAACAGATTGATTTTAACGAGCCGTTTGACTTCGACTTTCCTCCTACCGAGGGAGGGTCCAATGAGGTGCCGGAGTTTACGAAGGCCTCGAGGATGGTTAACAGGGTAGGTCTAGGTTCTTATATATATATATATATATATAATATATATATATATATATATACATATATATATATTTAATAAGGCCGACCATTTCTTGACTTCGAGAATTATTGTAGGGTCTCCTCATGATGAACCAGGCTCTTGACGCGAGCAATCAGGAGGCTCGCATGGTTCAACTCAGGGATGGGATGGCTGACAAGGAGATTGCTCATCAAAAGATGAGCTGGAGAGTTCCCGTCGTTGCGGAAGAGAATCGGTTGCGACGGAGGTTCACCGAGCCTATAGGCTAGGAAAGAGAGAGATGGCCAGAGTAATGAGGAGCCGTCGCGACAGGTTCTCGAGCGAGTTTGGGGAACTAAAGGGGAGTTATAAGGCTCCTGGTGATAATCGCGAGTGTTGCAGTGCCGTGGGTGGGCTGTACCTTACACAAGTTCATGATTACTCCTTCGATGATGAGTACGCGAGGCAGACTGGGCACATGAAAGACGGCAATAGGGACTTTGCGATTCCTCAAATTGAGGAGAGGATTTGGGAGCAATGGGATCCGATTCCTGTTTCTCCCGACAGGGTGGAAGTCGAGACGGGAGCTCTTGATGAGATGGGTGAGGTTAATCAGCCGACGACGCCCCTGGATGTGAATGATTACTGGATCGGGAGGTCGAGGACCGGGTGATTTGACCCTGATGTTTTATCCTAGGGTTATCCCTCTTATTGGGAAAGTGTTCCCTTTATATTGTGTGGTGGGACTGGCCGTGTTATGGCTTCCGATCCGGGCCATTTATCTTTTTTCTATAAACTATGTTCTCTTATAAATCATTCTTTTTGGTTTAATATGGTTGTTCGGGTTCTCGTTGATTATGGAGGGAAGGATTCGAGTTGTCATCTCGCTCCTTACCTTTTTTGTGGATAGTCATACTCGTTGCTCGTCCGTGATGTTTGAGTAGTTTTCAAAGTGCAACGAAGAGACATGCTTTTAGGATCTCGTATCTTTTTGATATCATGCCTTGAGACTTTAGAGACCAGTGTGCTGGGTTTAGGGTAAGACCTAGGTTTACTTTCGGTTTGAGGCTTTGTGATGACTAATCGGATTTTTTCGTTTTGCCAGTTGCAATTTTAACCTTACTCCGTTCCGATTTAAAGGTCCGCGATTAGTTACTGCATATATGACTTGTCTGGTTGGAGTCGAGCATCTCTCTAGAGACAATTTTTAAGTCTTCCGGAAGTGCTGAGCAAAATTTCGGATTTCTTTTATAGCGCGTTATTTATCCTAGTTGGATGTGCGAGCATTTGTCCCTTATGACGAACCTGAATGCCTCTGTTTAGGATGGCTAAAATGCTCGGTGGGGCCAATCGACGAGTGTTTGTAGTTTTGTAGGCATGGATGGATTGGGAGTGTTTCCTTGAAGTTCTAGGCGACGTCTCACCTGTTCTTTTCGAAAACACTTTTTGTTTTAACGTTCTTCGAGTATGCTAGACCGGGATCTTATTTTTTGAATGGGAGTCGGAGTCGACGATGTGACAAGGGTATGTTTGTGAGGGAGTTTGGCGAAATCTGTTGATCCTTGTGATGAAGTTTCTTTGCTTGACGAGTTAGTATGTTGTTGATTCGTTTTGAGGTAGGATGATTTTTTGCGAGTTTCCGTTTTTGGGTTGGTGCGATAATTGTTTTGCTCGTATGCGGATACTTTTCCAAAAGTATCATGAGACGTTTTTCGTGTTAAGGAGATTTCCTAGATTTTAATGAAATCTTTATTGCCGAAAGAAGTTTTTCAAAAATATTGAGTACAAGGCAAATATTTTTAGGATGCGGGAATATACGGATATTCGTATATTTACACATTCCCCCCCCCCTTTTTGGAGAGGGTGATAGCTGAACTCGTCTTTTGGGCGAGCTTCCTACGTACCCCTTTCGGGGATCAAGCCATCTCGTAGTTATGTTTTTTTGGCGATTGTGTTTACTCGGCTGTTGTTTATGCGTCGACCATGCTAATCGCGGGATTGATGTCTTCAGCTAGATTTGACTTCTCTGATTGGGTCGAAACGTTGGGCTCTGCAACTTGTTGTTCTTCGGCCGCTGTTTGAGTCGTTGATTCTGGAGCGTTTCGGTCGTCGATTGAGTTAACTTCGCTCGCTTTGGCTTCATCATTGTGGTGGTCGTGATTTGTCTTAGTTTATGCTCGGCCAAGAAGAAACGTCTCGACTATTGATGGCATCCCCATATTGCGTCTATCCCATTGTGAGTTGGGAATTTGGTGCCCATGAGGTAAGTCGACGGGACTTGCCTTCATGTCATTTAACCATGGCGTGCCCATGGTGACATTGTAGATGGTCGGGTGATCAACAACCACGAAGTCAATGATCTTAGTGATTTATTTTGCCGAGACGGGTAGTTTGATATATTTGAAGGTCATTAATGTTGTGCCAGAAAAATTGGTCAACGGCTTGAGAGATGGTACCACTTCTCCTAGCTCGACGTTCATTCATCTGAGAGTGTCACAGAAGATGACGTTGACCATGCTGCCTGTATCGATGAGAACTCTGTCGACCTCGCGGTCTCTTATCACGAGATCGATGACTTGTGGATCACAGTGGGGCTGATCGATCCCGCCGGCTTCTTCTTTTTCGAATGTGATTGCTCCTTTCAGGAAGTCTTGGGGTGCAGACCTGTTGGGAGAGTTTGCACTAGTCTCAGCCTTGCGCTTATAAGCCTTGATGGCTGAGATGGTGTCACCGTAATACTGGGATCCCCCGATGATCATGTTAACTCGGCGGCGGTTATTGTCATTACCATGCTCATCTTGTCTCCTTCCATGCTTTTCTCCCGATTGGTTTCCACGGGAAGGGTTTTCCGTTTGAGGAGCCTTGTCATTTTTTGGAGTGCATTCTGAATCGCAGATGAGGTCTTTCACACTGGAAACTTCGGAAAGTTCCTCTGCGATCAGCTTCGCGACTAGTCTGGCCCAAAGAACTTTACAGTTGATGGTTGAGTGGCCACGAGCTTGATGGAAGTCAGAGAAGACATTCTCGTCGTAGTTCGGAGTCCGGGTCCATGCGTTTCCCGTTTTCCGGCCTTGCTCTGATCCAGAGTTGATGGCGTAATTATGTGCTCCTCAGGTTTCTTCTTCCTCGCAATTGACGTTTTTTTTGTTGCGAGGGTTTTTCTTTTTTGACTTCTGATCCGACCCAGGATCCTTTAAAGACGTCTTGATTGTTTATCTTTTCGCGATAAAACTTTCGTCTCCTCTTCGATGATTGTGTAGTATGTGGCTTTGTGGAGCGCGTCCTGGATCGTATGTAGTTTCTCCAAAGTGATCTACTTCCTGAACTTTGACTTGTACCAGAGCGTCTTTCAGAACGCGTTTATGGCCACTTGGTCGCTAATTCCACTGACTTTCGACATAACGGTTTTGAACCATTTTATTAAGTCGCGTAGAGATTCGTCCTCTCCCTGGGAAAAGCTCTACAGGTTGACGTCAGAGGTTTCTCGATCTATGAACATACACTATTGTTTGAGAAACTCCAAAGCGAGTTGGCGGAAGCTTCCGATTGAATTTAGCCTTAGGCGAGAGAACCATTCAAGCGCTGCCCCCGAAGGTTTTTCGACGAAGAGGCTTCCTTCGCCATCGTCTCTTTCGGTTTCTCTAAGCTTAGGTCTTCCATCACGATCTCGAAAGCCTGCAAGTGTGCCTTGGGATCAGTTGTACCGTCGTAAGGCGTCCCCTTGATCTTTCCAGGATCCAAAACTCGAGTCTTGGTGATGCGAGTTGTGAAGGGCGTTTTCCGAGCTTCTTCGAGTAGTTGATCGATCTCTAGTGTGGTGCTAGTAGCATGATGGATTTGAGACTTTACCGCCCTAACCTCGGCTACTGTTTTCCTGAGACTATTACGGAGATCACGGATCTTGGACTTTTTACTGGCGGATTTCCGATCTTGTCGGCTGTTACCGCAAATTTTCCGAGTTTGCCTCCCGGCCAATTCTTCCTGTTCGTTCCAGAAGATGGCCTTTTCTTCTTCTATCATAGGATCTCCGAACTGGAATTCTTCAGGAGCAGCGCGGCTCCTTGTACGACGTGGATGCACGTCCGCGTCTTCATTCGTGGGTTAGGACTGACTGCTAGAATCCACCTCTACGGGCTCGATTTCACCTTCTTTTTTTTCTTCTTCAATGGGGGAGGGGGGGGGGGAAGGTCTGCTGGATTTTTCCGTGCAGGTGCAAGAGTGTTTTCGTTGGGATTTTGTCCAGACGGCTTTTCCTACACGTTCCCAGATCGGTCCAAGGGAGTTGCGAAATTGAGCATTCTCCCACGGATCCTGGTTGTTCCATGTGGAAGAACGGCCCTAGTCCTCGCTGTTGGGGTTTCAACCTGTTTAGCGAGGGAGCGTATGACCTTGTCTTTTTCCGCCGACTTCCTTTCGAAAGTCGAGAACATCTTCTTATCCTCCTTAAGCTGCGATGTTTGCGTCGGCGTTAACCGCAGTGACGTTTGTTGCCGGAGTGTCTTCATCGTTGTCATCGACGGCTTTTGTTGTCGCGAGTTTTTGTGTTGTTAAGATCGTGAGCTGACATGTTTGATTAATTGATGGAGACTGAGAGTTAGATTGAACTGTACCCCCCCCCCCCCCCATTCCCCCTCCTTCTAGCGCCAAACTGTGAGAACCAAAATTTACACTGTCGATTTTCCGATAAAAATAGGAAAGCCAAGTAAACCAAACTTTCCCAGAGGTCTCGGATATCTGCTAAACCACACGCGAAGCAATCAAACAACGAGAATAAACTAAATTAATATGAATCGATAAAACGAGAAGAGAGCAAAGAAGATGTTATTCCAAATATGTGGTTTGAGCGTTACAACAGTTAAGCCTAAGCGGTAAGAGCGGTCGACGAGTTCCTAGTTCTAACCTTTTAAGACTTGACTAAACCTAGTTGAGTCGCAGCTCGATGACATAAAAACGGAAAATTGCCTAAATTGCTATAAGTGCTATGTTTGCTCTGAGTTGTGTATTCGTCCCCTTTGCTTCTTTATATACTCCTCTAAGAGACGGTTACTCTTTCCCTTTCTGCCCTTGATCGAGTTTATCACTTTTCCAAGAATATTCCATTTTCCTTCGATTTTCGTGTTTATCTTCGGAAACTTTACATTTAAACTTGGGGAGTTACCGTGATGCTCGGCCCAACTCGCGTCCAACTCTCCAAACGGGAGAGTTGACCAACGTTTCTCGGTCCAACTCACCGAACGAGTGAGTTGACCTACGTTCTCGGTCCAACTCACCGAATGGGCGAGTTGGCCGTGGTGCTCGGCCCATCTCGCCCGTTCGGGCGTGTTGGATTGGTCCAACTCTCCAAACAGGCGAGTTCGATGGTCGAGACCCACGGTTGTTTTTATTGTTTTTGATACTCGGTGTCCGTTTGCTCGGGGAGTTGTCATATCAATTCGTTATACGAAACTCGATTTCGTTGTCCGCTTTTCTTTCCTTTGAAATATTATCTCTTTTTCTAAAGAGGATTTTTTTCCGAGAATTTTCTGGCTTTGGTTCTGTCGTAACACATTTTGACCTCAACACAAACAATGGTAAAAATCAATAATAAAAAACACTTGACATCAAGATCATTGCTTCAAATCATATTAGGACATCGTTATCCTTGAGAGAATTTCCAAATCCCTTAAAAATAAATTTAATTTATTTTTTATTTTCTAATAAAACCAACCATGTCTTTTGAGTTTCTCAGAGTTGTGTATACGAAACCGTATATACTCTATTTCCTACTATATTGTTTATTTTCAATCTTTTTTTATTAATTATAGACTCGGTGCAGAGACCCCACAAAGATGGGCCTAAACACCTTCTAATCTCAGTTCTCGGTGAGATTATGTTGGAGATATATAGGCATCAAGAACTGAAGATGGCCTCAACACCTTTTCTTGGTGAGTTTATGTTGGAAATATATAACATCAAGAATCAGTGATCCACTGTCAAATATCGAAAGACCCAATTGAGTTTTCACTACATAGATTCTTTTTAATTAACAAACACTTCTGCTTTGAACAGATTCAGACAAAGATGCTAAAATTAAAATTCAAACTGGCCAAAAACGATTATTTTTACCTTGTTTCCGAAATGAAAGACGATATAAGGATCGCTGCTTGCAATATCTCTAATTGCAAGATTTACACCTCTCTTCACATGAATTCTAAGAAGACCCAATAGATTCTCCATTGTTTCGAGTGAGTACGAAACTGTGATGAGGTTTTCGTAATTTTATATAAAGCCAGAGAGAGACTAGTCTCATTTGGTATGAGAATCAATCAAATTATTATATTATTTATTATTGACCTAAATAAAGTAAACCAAAAAATTGACTATAAGAGCAACATTATCGCATAGAAGTCCTTAACAACAAAATATCATTATTCTAATATATTCTAAGTAAATAATTAGATTTTATTTAAAATAAAGCAACTAAGCAAATTAGATATTGCCAAATGGAAGAAATGGTTGTTATAAGTATTTTGTAGCGGTTCATTTAAGAATCTACTAGATTATGAACAGTCCTTGAGTGGGTATATTTTTTTGTTTTAAATGATTTTGAAAATTTGATTTTTATATTTTATTTTTGTTGTACTCATATTTGTGTTTAATTATTTATCAATAATATAAATAATTTAATATTGTTAATATAAAAAAGAATACATAAGTAATAAATAGTTAGACCAAACATTTATCAGTTGATCATATTATGTTTTAATATAATAAACTAGATTTTAACTTGTACGTCCGTGCGAATATTTTTCTATTTTATAAATATATTAGATATTATTACAAATTTTGTAAATATATAAATTCTATTTAAGTATTTTATATTGTGTAAATCTATAATATTACATTTTTAATATTATTCAATATTATTAATATATAGTGATTTTTTTAAGACATTTTACTTTGTTATTAATTTCTGTTACTTACTAATCTATTTTTTAGTTAGGTACAATAAAATAATCATATGAAATAATCAAATAGAGAACGTTTTTCATAATATATTTTTTCTTTAATTTATAAATTTGGCATATAATATATTTTAGAATTTATTTATTTATATTATATAAAACATATTTAAGATCATTTCTATTTAATTTTGTGTATAAGAAAATATACTTTAACATATATCATTTTTAGTATTTTACGGGATTTATTTGTTTGAATAATATAACCTTATTTTTTTAGTAAATTTTATACATAATAGTATCTATCATATTATTTTAGTAAATTTTATTGATATAGGATATTTTTTTGGATGTTATGATATTAAGTTTATTTCTAAAAAATTAAGACATCAAAATATTAGATAGAATTAATTTTACAACATATATAAATAGTTTTCTTGGTGCATTTCAAAAATTTATTTTATTATCTATGATTTTATATTTTGTAAAATTTTCAATATTTTTATTTTAAGTTTAAATATTTTTTTCAAAATTTACAATTTCAAGAAAACTTTGCAAAATTACATAACTATTTTTGAGTTTGGAACATTAAATGAATTTTTGATTTTTTTTTGTGACTACATCTTCGATTATTTTATAAATAAAATATTTGAATTTTTTGTACTATTTTAAAAAAATTACTCAAAATATTTTGTATCATTATAATTAAAATATTTTAATGAATTACTAAAATTTCAGATTTTTCTAATAACATACTTTTAAATAGTATATGAACTAAATTTTATTCTATAATATTATATTTTTGTGTACAAACATTTTTAAACAATATATTGTTGAGAGTTTAAAAATAAATAAAAAGTTGTAGATATATATATATATATATATATATATATATATAAGTTTAACCTATGTCAATACATTTATTTTGTATAAAAATAATATATAGTCTACGAATTTTAGCCCATTTTAATGATGAGTGATAATTTATTTAAATGAAAAATTTAGAAATTTAAATTTTTTTCAATTACCTATTTAATTTAATTATATAATATTTAATTCATGTAACACTGCTATTTTTATATAATCGAAAATATATTTATAGAATTTATAAAAACGGTATTATAATTTTTATTTTCTTGTTTTATAATAAAATCTTAGTTAACATTTATTTATAATAATATAATACTACTAATTACGAAATTTATTAGTGTGTTATTTTCTTAAAAATATTTAAAATTTTAAGTAAAATTTTGTTAGATTTTTTCTCAGCAGATTTTGTTATAATTGAAAAACAAAATTTAAATTAGGGTTGGTTTATTATTAATGTAGATAATCAAATATGTCATATTAAATAATTTTAAGTGGTACTACTATGACTTGTTAGTAGTAGATTAAAAAATATGACCATAATTTAATAGATTAGAATAGACTCTGACCCGCACATCCGTGCGGACTTTTGTTTAGTTTATAAATGTAAAACATTTGATACTACTGTAAGCGTTTTAAATATAAATTTACATTTTTAGTGTTATATATTGTGTTACTTATTATTTATTTTTCTTATCCGATATTATTTTATTATAGTGCATTAATTATATAAAAATAGTTGATTTTTTTGGTAAATAGTTATATTTTTTCAATCTATTTATTATAACTAAAAACATTAAAATTTATATTTAAATTGATTTGTTATTAATATTTTAAATGAATTATTAAATTTTAGAGTTTTTCTAATAGCATATTTTTGAATAACACATGAATTACAGGTTTGTTATATAATTTATACTTCTTATAATCATTTTATTAATTGTATATTTTTAGCTTCAAAAAGATAATATATAATTTTAGATATGAAAGTTTAATAAATGTTGACAGTTTTATTTTTTTCTAAAAATGTACAAATTTTAACACTAGTTTAATAGTGAATGATATTTATTTATTTATTTAAATGAATTTTTTATTTCATATAGTACTTCTATTTTAATATCAATAAACTATAATAATAAAATTGTAAAAGATAGCATAAAATTTTTATTCTTGTTTCTTAAGTTTTACTTAAAATATTTACAATAGTATTAATTACAAATGAAATAATATACTTTTTATAAAAACTTTAAAAACAATTTAATTAGATTTGGTTAGATTTTTCTCAACTAATCTTATTTGAACTAAAATAATTAAGTTTATAATTAAAATTGATTCATTAAGATTTTAGAAAATGATATATATTTACTTGATTAAAGTAAATAATCAAAAATGTCATAATAATAAATAAATGAAATGATCCTTCTATGACTTTTGCCTAATAATTTTTTTTTTGTAATTCTCTTTTAGTAGAGAAGATGACTACCTTCTCTCCTAATTTTGTATTTTTTTATTTTTCTAAATTTATTAGATACCCACTTCAACTCACCTTTGGAGAGCTCTAACATTCAGAGTATTCTATATCATATTTGCCCAATGCAAATCCTATAAAATTTTCACAACGTTTTATTATTATTTGTTTCTTTTTTCAAAAGCCAAACATTTTTAAAATATTTAATATCATTATAATCAACCCAAATCGAGGAATAAGAGCTTACAACTTCCAACACCACCCGAAAACGGTACAACTAGAATACATATAACATGGCAAATCGAAAACCACATATTCAAGAAAATAAAAACAAGGTCATGGGGAAGAAGACCTCAGAGAGTATGCTCCCTCCTCCGCTGTTGAACACCGAACTTCCAATTTTTTTTGAAAAATTCATGGGCTTGAAGTGTCCATTTTTACAGGAAATGGATTATATCCCTCCACGAGCCCCACTGAACAAATGTCTCGAGCTCTCAATTTGGCTTAGGTCAGCTCAGATATGCGGATGATGCTCGGATTCGGCTTGAGGCTGTATTGCTCGGCGCCACGAGCTGATTTCGCTTATTCGGCTCGTCCGTACCGAGTAGCAAGCATCAGGCTAGAAACCCCAATCAATGTTGGGTTAGAGGTCCATTAGGTCAAAGGAAAGAGGGAGAGGCCTAGATGAGAGGAGGAGGGGGGAACTAGAAAGGCATCTAAAAATCAATACACTCACATGGCGGCTAGAAACTAGGGTTACATTCGCTAGTATTATTGCCGACACGTACTTTCTGGGCTAACTCTTCGAGTACCAACCGCTCTTGTGCTCACTTTCCCCGATTTATAATCAATACCTTTTCCAACCTAATAAACACCTTCGAAATAACCCACCGACGACTTAGGTCCTTCCGTACGAGTCCCGACCAAACTCGGTTCAAACAATTGGCGCCCACCATGGGGCATAACAAAGTAGCGTTACCAAAGGCCAGCATGATTCCCGACGAATCTACCTTCGGCGAAAAACCATAACCTACCCATATCATTATAGCGCCAACCATGTTTGATTTCATGGAGAGGCGTCATGGTGCACCTCGCACAACAGGAAGAAGCCCAAAAAGAGACAAACGTGGAACTCGCTGCCCTAGCCACCGTTCTCGCACCTCCAGACGGACACACCAGAAACCTCCCAACGATATGACGACAGCTCTTCAACACGGAACGAAAGATTTCTTTCAAAGAGCAGGCAACCGACTCTATTAACCTAACCCTCCACAACAACGTACAAACATCTGGCGGATGGGACATGCAAACCGTTCGTGAAATCGTCGAGCTTAAACTCACTTGCTAGGACACCACCTCCAAGATCCACCATATCACGAGCTCTGTGCCGCAGATCGACTGCGTTCTCACCGCAACCATAAAAAATCATTTCTCGCGGCGAATTAGCTATCTAAAGCTCCTGTCAACAGAAAAGTTTCACCTACCAACTTTTCTCGGCGATTCTGACCCCACTGACCATGTAACGCTTTCAACATAGCGATGGGACGAGCATACTTCGCCGACAAGGAGAGAAACGCCAGATTCTTCCAGCTCTTCGTCGAAAGTCTCGCCAGCCCAGCTTTAATTGGTTTCCTAGGCTGTCCAAGAACTCCATCGACAGCTTCCACGACTTGTTGTGTGCATTCCTTCGTTCGCATTCCTCAAACTTTACATTATGCTCACTAAACCAGGGAGCAAACCTCAGGACGAAGTTTCCGACAATTCATGGCAAATTTTAAAGCTGTTGTCTCCAAAGTAAATGTCCCCAACCATATGGTGGTTAATGCCTTACAAAACACGTTGTGGGTGCATTCAATGTTCTGCGCGGACCTGTATAGAAGTCCGACGACCTCCCTTCACGAGACTATTTCTTGGTCTAACAACTTCATCCGTATGGCAGAGGAAACCTGAGCAATCCTTAGCAAGCAAATCGCATGAAAACAAGCCTCAACCAAAACTCTCGATGTTCGACAGGAACCCCGACAACTTTCTACCTACGACAAAACAAACAAGAAGAAAGGCTTCGTCTACTTCATCACGAAGACACATACCCAATTATGCAGTGATCATTCAA
>CAJHQP010010550.1:0-18234 GCA_905132765.1 Moricandia arvensis
ATCTAACAAAGGTTTCCTCCAATAAACGTGCAATAGCCGGTAGTGGACTTCCTATCAGCCCTATCTCCTGCCCAATCTGCATCACAGTATCCCACCACTTCAGTGTTCTCATTACACCCCATCCATACTCCTTGGCCTGGTGATCTATTGAGGTAGCTCAGGATTCGGTCCACCATTCTCCAGTGATGTTCCCTTGGTTCTTGCATGTGCTGGCTCACCTGGTTCACAGCAAAACAGATATCAGGATGGGTAAATGGTCAAGTATATTAACTTACCAACCATCCTCTTATAAAGTTTAGGGTCTTCAAGGTATTGGCTGTTCTCAATCTCCCCCTCTCGTGGTGCTTTGTACCCATCCTCCAATGGCATTCTAGCTGTCTTCCCACCAATTTTACCTGCATCTTTCAAAAGATCAAGAGTGTATTTCCTCTGGGACATGAACAAGCCTTCCTTGGATCTACATATCTCAATTCCAAGGAAGTATTTCATCTCCCCTAAGTCTTTGATTTCAAACACAGATTTTAGATAGTCTTTAGTATCTTGTATACCTTCTTTGTCACTTCCTGTTATGATGATATCATCAACATAAACAAGGAGGACAATGATACCTGAGGTTGTGGTGAGAGTGAAGAGGGTGTGATCCAACTCAGACTTCCTAAAGCCTCGTCCATTCAGAGTGGTGCTTAGCTTGTTGTACCAAGCTCTAGGCGATTGCTTTAGGCCATATATAGCCTTATTCAACCTCAGCACATTCCCTGGTTTCACAAGACTCTCAAGACCAGGTGGTGGCTTCATGTAAACCTCCTCTTCAAGTTCTCCTTGAAGAAATGCATTCTTGACATCCATTTTCCAAAGATCCCATCTCAGATTGGTTGCCACTGATAGAACAATCCAGATGGTGTGAAGTTTAGCCACTGGAGCAAAGGTGTCAAGATAGTGTTCTCCATACGTTTGAGTGAAGCCTCTAGCCACCAGCCTTGTCTTCCTTCTATCTATCTTCCCATTTGGCAGGAACTTGATGGTGAATATCCACATACTGGTCACTGCTTTCTTCCCTTTAGGAAGCTCACTTTCATACCATGTCTCGTTCTTAATCATAGCATTAGCTTCATCAGCCACAGAGGTTCTCCACTTATCATCCTTCATGGCTTCTTCATAGGTCCGTGGAACTTGACTTTCATCTAGACTCGTGATGAAAGCACAATGATCTTTTGGGAACTTGGTAAACGAGCATACCACCTGACTTGGATTTGCTACTGCTTGGGCACTGTAGTACACCCGAGTGTTGATCCAGTTGGATGGATCTCTTCTCACCCTCATACTCCTTCTAAAAGGTTGAACTTCTTAAGTTGCTTCTGGTTGAGCCTCCTCGACCTCTTCTTCTTCTTCATGGTTTCCATCTCCAGCTTCTTCATCACCTTGATCCATACATTGATCATGTGTGGAGCCTTCATCATACTGCTCCTCTGGTTCATTTCCCTCCTCATGATCAAGGTGGGGTTCTTGTTCATTAGCCGTGGGAGGACCTTCTTGTTGTTGTCCTCCTCCACTCCTTGGATCCTGGGATAAGTTAATCCCAAGATTCTCCAACATTATCCTCAAGTTCGCTGCCTTGTCAGAAGCCAAATCCTTGAGTTCTGCTTGGTTCTTCTCCTCATAGAACCCTCGTTCTTCCACGAACTTCACATCTCTAGACACCACTACCCTTCTGGTTGCTGGATCATAACACTTGTACCCTTTCTGAGTAGGTGAGTAACCAATAAACATCCCCTTTGTGCTCTTGGCCTCCAACTTGTTTCTTAGCTCCCCCAGTTTATGAACAAAACAGAGACAACCAAAGACCTTGATATGATCTAAGGCTGGTCTATGCTTGTTTAACACCTCAAAGGGTGATTAATCTTCAAGAACCTTAGTTGGGGTTCGATTTATCAGATAACAAGCAGTAGACACCGCATCACTCCAAAACCTCTTTGGCACATTAGCTTGGAACATCATGGACCTAGCAACTTCCATAAGGTGCCGGTTCTTCCTTTCAGCAACTCCATTCTGTTGTGGGGTGTAAGGGCAGCTTGTTTGGTGAAGAATACCTTGCTTGGATAGATGCTGCTTGAAGGCTTGACTGGTATACTCCCCACCATTATCTGATCTAAAAATTTTCAGCCTAGCATTGAAATGGTTAGTCACATATGCTTGAAAATTTCTAAATGCATCAAGCACTCTATCCTTCGATAGAATCAAGGTTATCCAGGTGTATTTAGACTTCTCATCTATGAATGTGACAAAGTACTTTTGGTTCTCCCTAGATAAGCAAGGTGCAGTCCAAACATCCGAGTGAATTAAATCAAAGCCGTGATCATAGATAGTAGAAGACTTTTGAAACACAGTTTTACAATGCTTGCCTAAGATACAGGCTTCACAATCATTATTCTCAAACATAACACCTGGAACCATTAAGCTTAAAGCTCTAACATGAGGATGTCCTAGTCTAGCATGCCACAAAGCATTCTTATTTAAACCGGAAGCAGAAACAGAAGTAAATGAACAACTATGATCAGGTAAAGAAGTAAGCTCCTCAAGCAAGTAAAGGTCTCCTTTTGAAACTCCTTTCCCAACCAACCGACTGCTCTCAATATCCTGAAACTTCACATCATTAGGACTAAAGATCACATTGCATTGCAAATCATTAGTGCATTTCTTAACTGATAACAAGTTTGAAGTAAACTCAGGCATGTAGAAGCATCTAGATTCTTTATCAAACAGTTTAAGCTTGCCTATACCCCTTATTGGAATTCTATCACCATTAGCTATCATAACATGTCCATGCGCAGGCTCAATATCTCTAATTAGACTAGTGTCACTAATCATATGATGAGATGCTCCTGAATCAACTATCAATGGTTTAGACATGTTACAAGCACTATGAGATAAACCAGCATTCTTAGAGTGACTGTAAGCATTAGTTTTATCATGAGTACTAGCAATCTTAGATGCACCAAAAGAGTACCCCCTGAAGTTACCAAATGTGTTACCATTGTCCTTGAGCATCTTGATGAGAGCATCCATTTCTGATCGGCGGATGAACTCATGCTCATTTGGTCGGTTGGTTTGAGCCGTGTAGGTCACCAGGGCTTTGTTCTCACCACCTTCAGTCTCCTGTGCCCGATTGGATGGCCCGGTTCCACCCCCTCCTTGCTGATCAATTCCTCCATAGCTCACATTCGCTCTTGCATCTCTGTCCTTCATGAACTTGGCTGGCTTTAGGTGAGGATGGAGGATCCAGCACTGATACTTCTTGTGACCTTGTCTCTTACAATGGTCACAGTTTCCATTGAACCTCCTTTCTGTGAGAAAATCAGAGTCTAGGTCGTGTGTGTGATGAACACGCCCTTTAGGGCGAAATGAGAGCTTGAACTGATATGAGAAAGGTCTGATGAAGAACAGTATGAACTTGGAATAGAAACAGAGATTTAGAGAGATTAAGAGAGATTAAGAGATTATAGACTAAGAAAGGGAGAGATTAAGGGTTTCTAAACCAAGAACACACTTTGAAAATAGTGAAGGAGAGGGGAAATCCCCCTTACTCTCTTAGGTGTTACAAATCACCAATGAGGCATATAAATAGCTTTACAAGTTTCTGGAAAACCCTAAAGCTAAGGATAAGACATGAAGGGTGGAGATCTTCTGGTTTGAATTGGATGGTGAGGATTCATTCTTGTGGCTGAGGAGAGCTGAGTGGTTCCCTAAAATACTTGGCTAAGAATGCTCCAACAACTCCTCTGTATCTGCCCACTTCTCTGGACAGATACATAGTCAAGGCTGCTCTTCCTTTCCAGCAAGAGCCAGCCTGTCGTCGGACCACAACCATGCGCCAGCACACTCTTTTGTCTTCTTCTCTTAAAGGTTTGTCTTCTTCTCTTAAGCTTTTGTCTTCTTCTCTTAAAGATCAGAAGCTTGTCTCTTAGTCCCGGACTTTGCACGGGCCGTACCATTTCGCCCTATTTTTTCACAAACTCCCCAAACATCTTTAAAGCCATAATGAGACATCTTTGGGTCGCCCTATTTTTGCACGGTCCGTACCTTGCCCTATTTTTTGCACGGTCCGTACCTCGCCCTATTTTTGCACGGTTCGTACCTCGCCCTATTTTTGCACGGTCTGTACCTCGCCCTATTTTTGCACAAGTCTCAAATCTTCTCAAATGGTTGAATGTGAAAGTTTCGGGTCGATCTGGTCCGTACGGATCCATACGGTCCGAGTACATCCGTCCGTACCAAATCCGTACGGCCTCGCCCTAACTTTGCACATTCTCCTATTTGCACCTTAACAGCCTTCTAAGTCCCTCCTGGACTTGGCCTTATCTTTGCACAACCTTCAGAGCACTTCTAAACACCTTTAGACACTTCTAATGCCTTGTAGACAATCTCCGGAGGTTTCACCCTAACTTTGCATCAGACCCAAACTCATCTCAACTCTTCCTTTGGCTCCACTTCTTTCTTCAAGTTAACACTCCCCCTCAAGCTTGACTTTAGAGATCCTAAGTCAAGCTTGGAACCTTGAAGAACTCCCTCATTAAAAACCTTATGAGAAAACCCTCATAAGAAAAAGAGTAGAGCCTTCAAGGCCTAGGGATTGGCCAGTGGGTCTTTGGTATTCTTGATGCGCCCCTAGGATGCTCTTTGGTTGATGGGGATGAATAGATCCTTGCAAGAACGAATCAGGGACTCAAGTTCTTCAAGGTTTGTGGATTGAATGGTGACACAAGAGGGATGGATGATCTCTTGATACTCCTAGGCGACTGATCTGGATATGACACACCAAATAAGAAGCCCTTAGGTCTCTGGGTATTACACACCATAACTCAGCAACTTCTAGAGAGAGAGAGACGTCAAGAGAGAAAAGAAACTCGTGGTTTATTGATTTCTTGAGTACAATAGGGTTAGGAGAACCCTTTAAATAAAAGAAACCAGAGAACAGGCTCTCTAGGGTTTCGAAAATAGTAAAAAGGAAAACTATAGTTTAAAAATAACATAAGCTTAAAAATGTAAACTTCTGCTAGTCTTGGGCCGAGATAGAGCCTAAGTGATGTGTAAGACAAGTTGTGGCCTCGTTAAAAACTTTTCTCCGGAAAACCTCGTGGGACAAAACCAAAAGCAAGGAAAAGAGCACGCACCAAATGTCTTGCCTAGACACTAACTCAACTTGATGTAGAGATGGCTTGAATTGTGATCAAGACATCTCGGATCAAACCTTGTCCAAGACTTTCTTCTTGTTGTGGATGTGAAGTGAGTAATCCAACAACATTCTCCTTGATTTTCTTGACTCTGGAACGAGTCATGGGGCCTTCTGGAATGGCTAGAGCATCATCACCAGGCTGCTGGTGCATTGTGGCTTCATGTGGCTCATCTAGACTCTCCTTGTTCTCCTTAGTGATCCGGTCCATGATCACATCATTCTTGGTGCTTTCCATGATCACATCATCCCCTCCCTCTTCAAAAAGATTTGTCCTCAAATCTGTTTTACCTGCAATAGAGGGGACCAAGTCAGTAACATCAAAGTTTGAAATCAGATTACACTTACCTTGCAAGCCTCTTTGATAGGCATTGTTGCTGACTGGTTCGGATATATAG
Organism: Moricandia arvensis; assembly: GCA_905132765.1. NCBI lineage: Eukaryota > Viridiplantae > Streptophyta > Magnoliopsida > Brassicales > Brassicaceae > Moricandia > Moricandia arvensis. Next base: position 5,626 of record CAJHQP010010550.1, read on the forward strand.
AAGGAATTGATCCATTTAGTTCCTGATTCATTACTCAAACCTGCATCATACTCTTTGACACACAATAAGTTAGCACATAAAATTTTGTCATAGAGTAAGAGTAATAGTCCAAATCCTTTTCTGCTTGGTTTTGGCTTGTATGTTGCGTCTGGAGGTGCTTCTTTTATGATGATGAAGCAAGTGACGCCTTGGTGCTTATCCTGGTCCAAATATGGTGGGTTGAACCTCATATCTTCCTCACGCTTGTAGCTTCTCCTTACACCCTTCAAAGCTTTCCTGAAATCTATACTTGGCTCTTTTGATAAAAACAAGAGTATTATATCTGTGTGAAGAGTGATAAAAGAATCATTGAAAACATGACCACTTATCTTAGCATGCTCACCTGGTCGCCATAGATAGGTTTTAGATGTTCTAAACTTAGCAAAAATCAAACAAGGCAGAGATAGGATCACCTGACTTGTAGAACCCATAACTCTCTCACCTGAGAAGCTTTGGACATGATTCCAAATCGACGTGATAGCCTGATGAGTTAAGTTTCTAATGCAGTTGGTTTCATGGCCTAAATCGTTTTGGTGAATGAGATATGATCTTCTGACTGATCCTTTATCACAGCTGGCGACTAGACAGTTTTCAAGATTTGCTTGGTGCTTCTCCAACTTAGCCAAAGACTCATCACTGATACTCTGATCAATGTAGCTCCTCTTTTCATCTGTACCTTTCTCAGAGTGCTTTTTCTGGTTATGAGACAAGGGTTTAGGAGTTGGGTTAGACTGCAAGCTGTTCTGATGTTCCAACTCTTCTCCTTGTGTTGATTGCTCTGGTTCTCTATCTACTGATTCTTCTTTTGCAACCTGTGACACTAAAACAAGGCTACTCGGTTGCACCGGTTTAAGAAAAGTTAGCTCATCACAAGAAGTACTGAAATTAAATTCATGCTGAGGTAAGAAAAGAGAACACTCTTGTTCTGTCCCAAACTTTCTTTTTACCAAAGATGTTTCTGTTTGAGCTTCTTGAGTTGGTGCAGTTAAATCTGATTGTGCAGCTGAGTCTGGTTCTTGGTGCTTTGATGAACGTCCAGGGTTGGTCCTCTTGAATTGCTTCTCCACATCCACCATTACTTGTAATAACTTCTTTTTATCTTCCTCACTGAACCAGGAATGTTTTTCTGTTTTATCTTTGCTGTAACAGGTTACTGCCTTGCTAGATGTGACTTCCTTCATTGGAGACTTTAGGGAAGTGTTGACTTTGGAGGCATACTTTTCCCTTAGTAACAACTTCAGACTCTCCCACGTGGTGATAGTTGGTTCCTTGTAGAACCTGCGATCATCTTCTTCTTGCAACCACCACTTATATGCGTTTACTTTGAGTTGCGAAATTGCAAAAGCTAATCTTTCCTTCTTCAATATTCTGTTGTAATGCAGCCACTTGTCCATGGTTCTTTCCCACTCTAGATAGTCAATTTTTCCTGAAAAAGCATAGAGTCGAACATGAGTAACTGGTTTATAATCAGAACAAAGATCAATTGATTTAGGAGTGAGAGAAGATTGGTGTAGTCTGCTCCATGTGTTGGCTGGTTGCTTGAAGTGTGGCTCTCCATGACCATTAGCTTGTTGGAGATCCTGTCTACACTCCTGCCAGAGTTTATCATGGCTGGTTTTCATCATCTGCTGCAGCTGAGCATTCATAGCCTTAAGTAACAGCCTTTCATCCTTAGTAAGGACTCCTTTCTGATCTCCTGCCATGGTACCAACGTTGCTTCCTCCTCAGACTCGGTCCCAATTGCTTCCTGCACAAAAGAAAACAATAGAACCAGTAAAAGTTTCTAGGTAACAAGACAAGCTAAAAGGAAAAAGGATAAAACAAACTAAAGCTTCTTCTGCAAGACAAAAGTAAAAAGGATAATCGGCTACAAGCAAAAAGGAGAGTAGGGTTGCCGATTTCTAGCAAAAAGGAAATTCTTCAAATCTTGTCTAAACTTTTCTAAGCTTTTCTAGCACCCTAAACAACCTTCATCTACTCGTGTTCAAGGTGATTAACAAGATTAACAGATGAAACAAAGTGATCTAAAGAGGTAAAGACTTATGCGGCTAGGGTTTTTCTCTCTAGGGCTTCCGCAAAGCAAAAAGGAAAATTTCAAAAACCTTGTCTAATCTCTTATGAAACTCGAGCAGCCCTAAACAGATTAGTTCTATTGCTTATTCAAGATGATAGAGATGAGACACGGATGAAACAAAAAGAACAAGAGAGAAAACGAGTACTTCCCAACCAAAGTTGCTCTGATACCACTTGATGCGCCCCTAGGATGCCCTTTGGTTGATGGGGATGGATAGATCCTTGCAAGAACGAATCAGGGACTCAAGTTCTTCAAGGTTTGTGGATTGAATGGTGACACAAGAGGGATGGATGATCTCTTGATACTCCTAGGCTGCTGATCTGGATATGACACACCAAATAAGAAGCCCTTAGGTCTCTGAATATTACACACCAGAACTCGACAACTTCTAGAGAGAGAGAGACGTCAAGAGAGAAAAGAAACTCGTGGTTTATTGATTGCTTGAGTACAATAGGGTTAGGAGAACCCTTTAAATAAAAGAAACCAGAGAACATGCTCTCTAGGGTTTCGAAAATAGTAAAAAGGAAAACTATAGTTTAAAAATAACATAAGCTTAAAAATGTAAACTTCTGCTAGTCTTGGGCCGAGATAGAGCCTAAGTGATGTGTAAGACAAGTTGTGGCCTCGTTAAAAACTTTTCTCCGGAAAACCTCGTGGGACAAAACCAAAAGCAAGGAAAAGAGCACGCACCAAATGTCTTGCCTAGACACTAACTCAACTTGATGTAGAGATGGCTTGAATTGTGATCAAGACATCTCGGATCAAACCTTGTCCAAGACTTTCTTCTTGTTGTGGATGTGAAGTGAGTAATCCAACAACATTCTCCTTGAGTTTCTTGACTCTGGAACGAGTCATGGGGCCTTCTGGAATGGCTAGAGCATCATCACCAGGCTGCTGGTGCATTGTGGCTTCATGTGGCTCATCTAGACTCTCCTTGTTCTCCTTAGTGATCCGGTCCATGATCACATCATCCTTGGTGCTTTCCATGATCACATCAGTTCTCATCAGTGTGATGGACACCAAAGACCCTGGATCATGGCCTAACCGTGATGTGCAACTCATTGGCTTCATTGCACATCACCAACTCCTTCTCGGAACTCTTCTTTGGGGCTGGCTTGTGTCTTCCCTTCTCTCATGGCTTGTTGCCTTCTCCATCAGGTCAGATCACACGCCTAGCTTCTTCTTGTTTTCTTGAGTATCCAAGTAAGGTACCTGATACATCATTCTACAAGTGTATCAGTTCTCAAGAGATAAACCTATCATGAATATATAAAGAGATAAGATCAGGTGTACTCCCTTGTTTAGATGGTGAGGAGTGGCTGCTCTGAACCGCCATTTGAATCCTCACTGACTGAGCTTCACAGCTCCTTCTCTTATCATGCAACCTCATCCACACTCCCCCTCAAGCTTGAGACCGAGTATAGAGAAGGTCCAAGCTTGAATGGTGAGCGCATGTTAACTCCATGATAATCCTTGTGGAGGGCACCACCATCTTCTTCAGACTTGATGCTTGATCTCCACTCCATTACCATTGCATAGAGGAGATACCTCAGTCCACTTAACAAGCACTCCTCACATAGCTTGTTGACTGGCCTTCTTCTTCCCTCATTACGGCTTGATCTCTTATAGATCAGCATGCAAGGTCCTTGAGTAACACAGGTCATTGAGCTACAAGATCATCAGGTGGCTCACTTTGCTCCCCTCCTCAAGCTTTGATCGGTTATGTGTCCAAGCTTGAAGTGAGCCTCAATGAGCCTTAAGATCAGGAGTGCAACATCTCATGGACTGCGCATTCAACCACTGATCAACCCTCCCCTTTAAACTCCAATGCCTTCTGATAATCAGTCTCCTCCAGACTTAAGTGATGATCATTTGCTTAGTGTATCCACATACACTCCAGCAACCATTTCCAACGGGATTAGTCTTCCTCTTTTACTCGGATGTATGGTGAACCAAGAGTACATCTTGTGAACCTGAAACAACACTCAAACTCCAGCAAAGATAAGACACAATGCATTGGCTTTTGCCAATGTCTCACTAGCTTTGCACTTAGATGGCCTCTTATTACATTAAGATCCATATAATGCAAGCTTTCCATTCTCTAAACACTAAGCATGATCCGGCCAAGATACACTACTAAGCATTTAGGCAAATAACCCTGCCTTAACCGCATTCATAGACATGAGTCTTGAAGCATCAACCTTAAGGCAGCAACAAAACAGCAAGCATTAATCTTCAATCAGTTTTTCTACTCATGAATGCAAACAGGTTCAGATATTACCATCTAACATCCTAGTAAGCATCATTTAGAACTGAGATTAAGCATTACTAACTTCACTCAACATCAGACAAAGCAGAACCTTAGGCGATTTCAGTTTATGAGAGTTAACAGGATTAAGAACAGCATCTAACATCCTAACACAACTCATAACAGAACCGGGGCAAAGCAATTCATTTCTCAAGATAAACAAGACTCAAGAGCATCCTGGGATTAACCTAGACAATACCATCAAGCAGCTTCAAATCATTTCCCACGGATTCAACAGAACACAACACAACAACCAGATATCATCACAAGCTCATATTAAGAGTTAGGATTAGCTTACAACCAAGGAATCTGAGCTGATTCCTTTAGCCTCCTTGGTTACAGGTCAAGACTCTGGTGGGTAAGAGAGCTGGATCGTCACCCAACACCTTCTCCTTGTGGTCAAGACCTTCTCCTTGAAACCCCAACTCAAAAAGACTCCACCTTTCTTCACCTTCCAAGTCGCCAGCTTCAGGAACAATGAGAAAGCTTTCTTCTTGAAAGGTTTCATCTTTGAACTGAGTTGAGACACGCCTTTAGTGGACAGGAGAGAAGAGGAGAGGCCATTAGAAACCGCCATGGCTTCAGATATCATCTTCTGGATGGAACAGAACCGGATGGACAGTCTTCTATGGCTTGGATCTGAGATGAGGCAGGACTTGTGATGGATTTGCGGAAGGAACAACCAGGTTCTGATGAACCTGGCTCTGATACCATGTGAGAAAATAAGAGTCTAGGTCGTGTGTGTGATGAACAAGCCCTTTATGTGTGTGATGAACAAGCCCTTTAGGGCGAAATGAGAGCTTGAAATGATATGAGAAAGGTCTGATGAAGAACAGTATGAACTTGGAATAGAAACAGAGATTTAGAGAGATTAAGAGAGATTAAGAGATTATAGACTAAGAAAGGGAGAGATTAAGGGTTTCTAAACCAAGAACACACTTTGAAATATAATGAAGGAGAGGGGAAATCCCCCTTACTCTCTTAGGAGTTACAAATCGCCAATGAGGCATATAAATAGCTTTACAAGTTTCTGGAAAACCCTAAAGCTAAGGATAAGACTTGAAGGGTGGAGATCTTCTGGTTTGAATTGGATGGTGAGGATTCATTCTCGTGGCTGAGGCAAGCTGAGTGGTGCCCTAAAATACTTGGCTAAGAATGCTCCAACAACTCCTCTGTATCTGCCCACTTCTCTGGCCAGATACATAGTCAAGGCTGCTCTTCCTTTCCAGCAAGAGCCAGCCTGTCGTGGACCACAACCATGCGCCAGCACACTCTTTTGTCTTCTTCTCTTAAAGGTTTGTCTTCTTCTATTAAGCTTTTGTCTTCTTCTCTTAAAGATCAGAAGCTTGTCTCTTAGTCCCGGACTTTGCACGGGCCGTACCATTTCGCCCTATTTTTGCACAAACTCCCCAAACATCTTTAAAGCCATAATGATACATCTTTGGGTCGCCCTATTTTTGCACGGTCCGTACCTTGCCCTATTTTTTCACGGTCCGTACCTCGCCCTATTTTTGCACGGTCCGTACCTCGTCCAATTTTTGGACAAGTCTCAAATCTTCTCAAATGGTTGAATGTGAAAGTTTCGGGTCGATCTGGTCTGTACGGATCCGTACGGTCCGAGTACATCCGTCCATACCAAATCCGTACGGCCTCGCCCTAACTTTGCACATTCTCCTATTTGCACCTTAACAGCCTTCTAAGTCCCTCCTAGACTTGGCCTTATCTTTGCACAACCTTCAGAGCACTTCTAAACACCTTTAGACACTTCTAATGCCTTGTAGACAATCTCCGGAGGTTTCACCCTAACTTTGCACCAGACCCAAACTCATCTCAACTCTTCCTTTGGCTCCACTTCTTTCTTCAAGTTAACACTCCCCCTCAAGCTTGACTTTAGAGATCCTAAGTCAAGCTTGGAACCTTGAAGAACTCCCTCATTAAAAACCTGATGAGAAAACCCTCATAAGGAAAAGAGTAGAGCCTTCAAAGCCTAGGGATTGGCCAGTGGGTCTTTGGTGTTCTCATCAGTGTGATGGACACCAAAGACCCTGGATCATGGCCTAACCGTGATGTGCAACTCATTGGCTTCATTGCACATCACCAACTCCTTCTCAGAACTCTTCTTTGGGGCTGGCTTGTGTCTTCCCTTCTCTCATGGCTTGTTGCCTTCTCCATCAGGTCACATCACACGCCTAGCTTCTTCTTATTTTCTTGAGTATCCAAGTAAGGTACCTGATACATCATTCTACAAGTGTATCAGTTCTCAAGAGATAAACCTATCATGGATATATAAGGAGATAAGATCAGGTTTACTCCCTTGTTTAGATGGTGAGGAGTGGCTGCTCTGAACCGCCATTTGAATCCTCATTGACTGAGCTTCACAGCTCCTTCTCTTATCATGCAAGCTCATCCACACTTTCTTCAAAGGGATTCACCTTGTTGGCTTGAGGTACCTCAGCTTGGTTAGCCAAGGTAAGCTCCCCCTTTCCTCCAAATAGGCCCAACAATCCTTGCTCCTTTTGAATCTGTGCGCAGACTTCCTCCAAGGTGGGTAGCTTCTCTGCTCGCAAGATGTGTTTCACCAGGTCATTGTAGCTGGAGTTAAGAGTCAGGAGCAAGCCAAAGACTTTGTCTTGCTCCCTTCTCTCATTAAGCTCAGCTGGGTCGGTTGTGCTTGGCCTCAACATCTCAAGTTCAGACCACAAAGCTCTAAACTTTCCGAGATGCTTTGTGAACTCCATGTCTTCTTGAGCTAGACTGTTGATGGCTCGCTTGATCTCAAACACACGAGTAAGGTTTGAGATGTTACCATACACCTTCTGAAGAGTGTCCCACAGGTCCTTTGCCTTCTCACAGTAACTGTATGCCTCTAGGATAGACGGATCTAGGGAGCTTTGAAGGATAGACATCACCAGGTTGTCTTCCTGAATCCACTTCACTTCATCATACACGACAATCTCCTTGTCGCCTTCACGAGTAATAAGCTTTGGAGCCTCACCCTCAAGGATGTGGTTCTACAAACCCTTACTCCCCACTGTTGTCTTCACCACACGAGACCATAGGAGATAGTTTTCCCCCTTAAGTATCACTGGAATCACGGTTGTTTTGTTGCTTTCCATCTTGAAGCTTTGCGGGATGAAAGAGGTGTTCTTGAGTGTTCTTCGTGAGAGATGAAATCAAAACCCAGATTTACGAGAACCTGGCTCTGATACCATGAATGAATGAGTAGAAACAGAGAATAAACGGATGGAATAGAGTTTAAGAGAGACTAAAAGAGATTTGGAGACTAAAAGCTTGAGACTTGGTTAAGAAACCATTTCGAGATGAAGAACACCAAGAACATTAGAGAGAATAAGAGAGACTCGAGAATTGCTTGATTCATTAACCAGAGAGGTGTTTACACTTATATAGAGGCTTTGCAACGGATACAAAAGGAATGGACATAAAGGAAGAGACGTGGCCGGTCAAGGAGAGGAGCGCGCCTGGTTTTTAACTTGTGGCTTAGGGGGCGAGATGCCTTTGGCATCTTGACTAGATGCCTTCACCTTTCCAGCTCGGGACAGGCTGTCTAGGTCAAGCTTACTATTTCTGATAAGGACAAAGAGCATATAGACAAGGAAGCACGACCAGAAGGAGTGAGAGTGACAGGAGGGAGAGGCACAGTCTCCTTGGGTTGATTGTGACATTTCCAGCAGCTTCTCCTAAGCAAACACATGTGACTTCTTCTTGTCCAAATCTGACCAGATTCGACCACTTGCCTCCTAACTTGCTTTCCTTAACTTCTGAAATTGGCAAGGACCATATTTAGCTGAACTAACTCCATTCATGCCTTCCAAGGCTCTACTGGTCGAGGATTAGACCAGTGGTACAAGATAGACCGAAATTAACTCTTCTTGATGCACTTGTCTTAGATCATGAACTAACTCCTTTCTTCTGGTTTTTCCTTCTTCATTACAACACTCTCCCTTATTGAAAAAGGAAATAAATAGATAAGGAGAAGAGAGGATCTGGAATAACTTGAAGAAGAAGCAACAAATCTGAGCTGACTTGGAATGCAAGTATGTCCGTACAACACTTGCCTCCCAAGTCACCCAAGCTTAACCTAACGTGTCTTCAGAATCAAGGCAAGTTTAAACTTACCTTGGTCGACATCAGAAGTAGGAGAAGACCGTTGGAGATATTATGGGAACAAGAGTAATGAATAAAATAAGAAAAGTCACATGTTCCACTTCTGCTCTCTCTGCTCCAGCAGTTGAGGACAAGTCACTTGCACTTCTGCTCTCTCTGCTCCAGCAGAACATTTGTTTATTGTTTATCTTGTTTCTGTCTTAGGCAACTTGCCTTTATATATTTTGTATCTCACACTTATTCTAATCAAGGAAAAGAGTTCTTTCTCTCTCTTTCTCTCTTGCACACGAAAATCACTCTCTCTCTCTCTCTCTTGGATTCAAACCTATTTTCTCTCTGTTCTTGAGCTTGTTCTTCACTATTCTTCATTGAATTTCACCCCTCAAGATTGACCATAGGAATCCTTGGGCAAGCTTGGAACTGAGATTACTTGCCTCATTAAAAACCTAATTATAGGGAAAAAGAGTACAAGCAATCCATTCTTCTTTTAGACATCTTTATTGGCAAGTGAGACACGCCCTTTCCTTGCTTCACACTTCAAATGGTTCCTCTTGAAACTTCTTATTTCACAGCTTGTCTCCCCCTTGCTTCTGGCTTCTTGCCTTCTTCTTGGGTTGAGATCAAGCCAACATGTATTTGCGATGATAATTAGGAGTGTCTTCCCTCTTGGCTTGCACTTGAATCCCTCATTTCATCCTTCTTCATAATGGCCTTGCAAAGTCATTTGTAGAACAGACTTGGTAGGGGGACTTTGCAAAGATTCAGCTGCCATCTTTTGAATGAACTGCCTTTTCTTTGCTCAGCCAAGAATATCCCTGGTCAACTCCACTTGTTTCCTTTGCTCCAGCTTGAATAATATGACATTGGCTTCTCATTCAACACCCCTCCTCAAGCTCGACCTAAGAATGAGAGTATATGGTCAAGCTTGCAGTTGAGAGCCAATGATAACCACCAACACCTTGAGACCACAGCCCTCTTGGCTTAGTGATGGTCTTTTCTATTGAGGACACCTACTGTTCACTCTCTTGGCTTCAGGTAAGACCTGTTGAGCAATCTCTCCACCGTACCAATCTTCCTCTCTACCATCTTGGGAGTTAATGAACACAATCAGTGTCCAAACTGTTGTTGGGTAGTGGGAAATCTCTCCAAGATCAGGAATGTACTTCTGTAGGCTCTGAACACATGGGCAATTTGCTCTTTATTGAAGGAGGCACAGCTTATCAAGAACCTGAGCTGGTTTCTTGACCTCCAGCCCATGGGGGCTTAGTGAGACTGAATCTGTTTGAGGTGTGGATTGAATGTCCAACACCTCTTCTTGTTGATTATCTCCTTCTGGTCAAGGAGACACTTCAAACCCCTCATATCCTCTTGCTGGTCGTGGGTCTTGAGGATCAAAGAGTGAGCTTCAGCTTTGTTGGCTAGAGAATAGTTTGAATAGCTTAGCTTTGAAGCTTTTTCAGTGACCTTGCTCCAAGGATGGTTTCTCCCATGGATTTTCTTCAGCATTTTGGACCAGAGGAGGTGGTTTGGTTTCTTCCTGGGACCCCTAGAAGTCTCTGGAGTCGCCATTTCAGTTGTATTCTCCATCTTGGAGATTTTGGACCAGTGGACAAGAGAATGTACCCACTGGTTTTTCAAGAGACAAAACTGGAAACTGAAACTTTGATGAAGCTTGTTGAACTGAAATGAGGCTTCCTTGAGTTTAGACACTGGAATAGACCTTTATCTTAGGTACTGGTGAGGTTCTTCCCTCCTGGAAGACCTTTGGACCAGTAGATAAAGAGTTGCACCCAAGACAGTTTTTAAAGAGAAATTTTGACAGAGATTTTGACAGAGATTTTGCGGAAGTAAGAATATGTTTTCAGGAGCTTTTAGGCTCTGATACCATGTGAGAATTGAGACTATATGATATGATGATGATGAGAGGGAAGTGTTTAGGTCGTGTATATTTGAGAGAATGAAGAGTTTTGGTGAAACAGAATCTGTTTGGGAAAGAGAGTGTATAATGAGAGAGATGGAGAGATTGATGAAGTATGAGAGATTATAAGAGTGTAGGCTCGTGGGAACCAAAGTATAAGAGGCTAATAGAGACTGATAGTGTGTAAACCAGAGAGAAAAATTGAAGGAGTTGGTTCATTTCTCCTTAGTTTAAATCAGGTTACATGGAGGGCTTTATATAGCCAAAGACAACAACTTGCCTAGACATTAAACTAACAATATATGAGGGCTTACTAAAAAAAATAATATAACATGGTTTCTGGTAAGGACAAAGAGCATATAGACAAGGAAGCACGACCAGAAGGAGTGAGAGTGACAGGAGGGAGAGGCACAGTCTCCTTGGGTTGATTGTGACATGTCCAGCAGTTTCTCCTAAGCAAACACATGTGACTTCTTCTGGTCTAAATCTGACATGATTCGACCACTTGCCTCCTAACTTGCTTTCCTTAACTTCTGAACTTGGCAAGGACCATATTTAGCTGAACTTACTCCATTCATGCCTTCCAAGGCTCTACTGGTCGAGGATTATACCAGTGGTACAAGATATACCGAAATTCACTCCTCTTGATGCACTTGTCTTAGATCATGAACTAACTTCTTTCTTCTGGTTTTTCCTTCTTCATTCCAACACTTTGGTGAATTCCCAACTCCTTATGATCCCTGATGGTTCTAGCACGAGCAGAGAACTCTCCAATAGTAATAAGTGTACTGTCATTTTCTCCAGGTCTCCATGAGTAGGTCTGTAACCTTCCAGCACAATCAGACAGAAGCTTCTCTTGGGAATGATCTAAACCGACAGGTTTTGCAAAATTAACAATATCTTGATGATCTCGTGGCCATTTGCTGTGGTTTCTGGCTCGTTGGATCCATGACAGAGCTGGTGACATTCTCCAATTGATTTAATAATGAAATTCTTTCTGAGCTGAGACGTGCAACACCAGTTCTTCAGAGGGTGTGAAATCAACAAAACCAGGTGTTACTGCAGCTGATTCCTTCTCGATCTTGTTCCTGAGATTCCACAGCTCTCCTCCAGGCTCAAATACATCATTCTTCATGCCCAGTTCGTGTCTTGAAAGCTCCATTGCTCTGGTCTTGTTCCAAACAAAAGGACTGATCAGAAAGGTACTCAAGAAAGTCTTTTGGAAATCACATGGATCAAAGACAATCAGTTGCATTATTCCTAGATCTGCTTGTGGTTCCTTGGGTACATTCTCTTCTATCACATCCTGAATGATTGATACCATCACGTCCTGGACTGGTTGATCTTCTTTCTGAATGGTAGATGATAATTCTTTGGCTTGATCTTCTTGAATAGGTGTAGCTGATACCGGTTCTGCTGAATTAAGTTTTGAGACAGTAGTAGTTGGTTCTTGGTGCTGTGATTCAATGGATGAACGTCCAGAGTTTGATGCGCCCCTAGGATGCTCTTTGGTTGATTGGGAGGATAGATCCTTGCAAGAACGAATCAAAGACTCAAGTTCTTCAAGGTTTGTGGATTGAATGGTGACACAAGAGGGATGAGTGATCTCTTGATACTCCTAGGCGACTGATCTGGATATGACACACCAAATAAGAAGCCCTAGATCTCTGGATATTACACACCAGAAAGTACTCGACAACTTCTAGAGAGAGAGAGCCGTCAAGAGAAGAAAATAACTCGTTGAATAAAGATTGCTTGAGTACAATGGGGTTTGGGGAACCCTTTAAATAAAAGAAACTAGAGAACAAGCTCTCTAGGGTTTCGAAAATAATGAAAAGGAAAACAATAGTTTTAAAAATAACATCAGCTTAAAAATGTAATACTTCTGCTAGTCTTGGGCCAAGGTAAAGCCTAAGTGATTTGTAAGACAAGTCGTGGCCTCGTTAAAAACCTTCCTCCGAAAAACTTCGTGGGACAAAACCAAAAGCAAGGAAAAGAGCACACACAAAATGTCTTGCCTAGACACTAACTCAGCTTGATGTAGAGATGGCTTGAATGGTGATCAAGACATCTCGGATCAAACCTTGTCCAAGACTTTCTTCTTGTTGTGGATGTGAAGTGAGTAAGATCTTTTAAGATCTTAGA